>OOFG01065932.1:0-12544 GCA_900323295.1 Molva molva | reverse complement strand
GCTAGCATGCACTTGTCTGGCTGTCATTTGCTCCATATTTGGTTCTAGTGGATGGGCCTCTCTTCCTTTGCTTTCGCCACTCCTGCTTGGAGGATTTTATGTCAGTCTGCCTGCCCCGAGAACACTCTACAAGGTTGTGCAACAGCTCTACTCATTGATACATTAGATTAAGTTGGTGCTGCAATAATCCGGCTCTGAATCCCTGCCTTTAACTCTTCAAACTTTTGTGTTCAACTCATTTAAAGGAATGGCTTTTAAAGGAATGACTATAAGCATGCCAAACCGCTTTGAAAAACAAATGAAAACCACCAACTACCATGTACTTTGAACCTGTTATCAAGCAACTTTAAAGGTCTAACTGCTGATTGTTTATCTGTAGGAGAGGGAGCTGTGGCAAGTAACATTTGTGCACCCAAGGATACTTCTGTCGTGGATGGTGTGCCTGTGCAATGACTGCCTCATCTGACAGAACTTCCTAGGTCGGGCGGCCCTCGCTTGCAACGATCCACTGCATTTCGTCAGCTTGAGTGTATATTCGTCCAGTTTCTGCTCTGCTTCGATCTTTCACTTTCACCTTTTATAGGACGTTTTATGGAGAAATCACCACTCTAAAATTCACGGAAAATTGGGATCCAACGGTGCGACGTGTTATATCTGCATTCATCGCAGTTTAAGTGTATATGCATGTTAATAAATAACTAATTGATTGATTCATGTCGGTTTATATAATAATATGAACTCATTGAGGTTGATAGAAAATTTGAAATAATGGTGATGGAAGATGTCAATAAAAGGTCATATTGACTATAGCCCAGTCCTTTCAACATCAGAGCTTCTGTAATGGGGCTAATGGGGGGTAAGGGCACACCAACCAGCAGCAGTTGGAGGTGGTGCTCTAAGCTAATGCTAATAGTAGTCCCTGCCCATGCATGTGCACTGCAAGCCACGACAGCTGACCGCCACGGCTGGCCAACATGGAGGGGATGTGGAATTGGGAAACGCAGAGAATACTCAAGCAGTGTCAAAATGAAGTTTGTTTGTTTCAGTCAATGAATCAAAAAGGTAAAATAAGAGATTTGCACAGTGGTGGAAATGATGGACAATTGGGGGAAATCCCAGGGCTTGTCTATATCTTAATTGTACATAATTTCTGTGGACCATACAACAGAAGTATTCACATGTAGACTGATCCATTTGTCCATGTTGGAAACCTCTGAATGAAAAGTATACGTGGCTTTTCTTCATTGATGGTGTATTGTGTGATTATTATTTTTTTTGTATCTGGCCTTTGCTAATGGCCCAACCAGTCCCTGTTTACTGTGGCCCTTTTCCATTGGCACATTTTGACCATGCCGAGTCAAACCATGCCATGCTGGCTGGTATTTCCATTACTGGTTTGAACGCCCAAGTTTTGCGTTTTTTTGTCGTTCCCAAGATGGCCCATCTCAATGCGTGATCCGTTATAATTGTTTTGTTCCTATAACTATATAGCCTTAATGAAAAGGTTAACGAAGGCAGATAGACTTGCACCGCCGTGATTCGCTTGCAAATCAAAATTACTCGTTTCAGATTATTCTTGGTCTAAAGACTGGACTTTGGACAATATTTCACACTACTAGATCGCTGATATTGATATTCAACATGTTTTTCCTAATATCAAGGAGATACTCTGGCACTCAGGGAAACGTTAAACATGTGAAACATTGTCCAATGTGTAAACAAGACTAATCAGAATTAAATCGTGGATATCATCGCTTGTCCGTCTGAAACAACCCAAACATATGAAATGTCTCTCAAACAAATCAATCAAGTTTCACGGTAGACTGTAACATAAAACTAAATGGGCCACATCAAGTGTGTTGATGTGTCATGGACTCATGACAAGCGTCATCAGTTAGACATCTTCAAGCCTTGTTGTAATGGAGATGTATATCCGAGCCGCGCTGGGCTGACGCGCAGTCAAACCGAGTAAAGCCAGGCCAGTGCAGAATAATGGAAAAAGGCCATTACTGGTGAGCGGTCCTGTCTGACCTGGTACTACTGTGTGGGGGGGGTGCAGTGGTCGTCTGGAGAGAAAGCTCCTGTTCCCAGCAGCTGTCCCAGCTACTCTGAGGCCACACGCTGAGCAGCGCTCACAGCTGGACCTGCTCATTGCTCTTCCCTAGCTGGGACACGTTGCTGTACTTATCTATATCAGAGTCCGGGAACAAATCTTAGCTCGGAAGTCCTGTGGATTTTCTGTTTAAAAAAAGTACATTTGTTTTTCCACTCCCAAATTTGTGCGATGAACTTTAATTTTCAAGATTTCCTGTGGTGCTCAATTGTATCTCTTTAAACCTCATTACATTTTAGATGACAACATTCTTTATCACAGTGACTAGAATCTTTGCAGCATTCTGATGTAGAAGTATTTCTCATACACAACCATACTGTCCAGTAGAGATGGGCGGTTTGAGTAATTGGCCCGTTTGACCCAACTTTAACCGCAGGTGTAGGCAGTTGCGGATCAGCCTTGTTTTGGTATTTATAATATGCGATCAATTTGCCAGTTAGTTCAAATCAGCTCCTTAATTTCTTGCTATTAATCATTTCTTCTTGCCATCTGAAGTATTGTGTTAGAGTTCAGTATTGCATTTACTTTATTGCCATTTATAGCCTGTCTAGACAAAATGCTACATGATTCTTTCCCAGACTACCTTGTGGTTATTTGTTGTCCTTGTTGGATAGACTGTTCTATTAACACTACATTCTCATAAGAATGAGAGAATGAAGAATGATGCACTTATTTCATAGGTCTACACCTATTGTATTCGTTATTTATGTTCACATGCAAATTTCTCTTTATTTTGCTGTTGTAAAATTTCAGCCGGTCTGTTTTCTGTTCCTTAACATTTTGCCTAAATAAAAGCCTACTATGCTATAATGTATGTTTTTATAAGTCAAACATTGCTATGCATTCGGTTCGGTGTCATTAATCCAAATGCGTTACCGATAATAGGCTGCACCCCCGTGCACGCTGAAAAGGTTTAAGTCCAGGAACGTTAGGATTCTGCGTGGACAAATGTGATGGCAAAGTTATTGAAATATAAGCGACCTTCCTCCCCGTGCATTACTTGTACTAGTGGGAGCATGTAAAAGTATTTGTGGCGATACCATCCAAATGGTAGTTGGGGAAGCACGAGGGGAGCGTAGCCGGCCTGGCTAGACCTAAACAATTGCTAACTAACTCTCCCAACAGCCTTCAGCCAACATTTTTGGAAAGATATACAAAAGTATAAATAAAGTACCAAATATAGTCCTTCATGTTAGGGCACGGACAGGGAACAGAATGGCATAAAGAGTAATAAATATTGATTATTTTTTTCCCCCTTAGATGAATCATTTAGATAAAATTTGGTCATCCAAAGCACGTTTAACAAAAGCTAAACGCTTGGACTTCGTGGCACCTAACGTCAATCTTTTCTCTAAAACACTCAGGCGTAAACAGTTGCACCGGTCCTTGTAATAAACGTATAACTTACTAAAGAACAAATGCAGCACCATTCAATATAGCAGAATAGCGAAAATCCTGAACTAATCGTATTTCTTGTTCCCTCTCTAAAATATATTTGTAACGGTAGAACTCAGCATTTGGTCTAAAATCGATAATATCTGAACCTTTTGTCTAACACACATTCTCCTAATCATCACATGGTCGCACATGCACACCCAACTGGGCCATTTGGCCTGAAAATCAAATCTCAATTTTATTTTCAAACTAGTGGACAATTTTCGAATTAAACTTTGATTATATATATTTTTTCCTCTAAACAAATTTAAAAGACCAAAAGATATTGTCCGTCATTTGCAACCTCTTAAAGAACCCCTTTTTTCTACTGTATAAATTGGGACCAGACCTTTGCGATGTAATATGTGACAGCATCTGTGATCACCTGCCACCGGGGCCCTGTCTTGTCATAAAGAATGACTGTTGAATGCTGCTGCCAAGGTTACCTGCTTTTTTGCAGGCGCTTCGAGGCTTGAGCTGCGTCTCTTTTGGTGCGACACACACCTGCCATTCCACCGCATGTCTGTCGCAGGTGCTGGAATAAGTTGGCTGTGTTCCCCATAAACGTGGTAGTATGTCTTATATGATCGTCAACATGGTAATCTATGCCATTTTATCACTTACTGAAATAAGACCTTCATTTAGCACAAACAGGAGTCAAATAATTGTTTTTGCCAGTCTCCCCAAAACACCACGTGGACGTTGCACTCGTGCTTCGAACGCAAGTAATGGTCTTTTCATGACGCCGAAGTGCCTGTTCGACGTCACGACTAAGGTTATCCGAGTGCGAGGTGTGTGTGGACATGTAGCGCTTGGTCTGGGCAGCGGTTGATGTCGGCGTCCAAGAGAGGGTTAAGGACACTTCTAGTATAACGCCACTGTGTGTGTGGTGTGCAGATGTGTGGAGCTGGTTGTGGACAGCCGTTGATTTTGATGATCACGTCCGGGAGAGAGTAAGGCTTCCCGGACAACTATAGTATAATGCCACGGTGTGTGGCGCATTACACAACTACGTTACTAAAAGAGTATCACAAAGTTGCCGTGGGTCGTAACATTCCTCCCCAGAACTCACCACACAAACCACATTTTTTAAACAGCTGGGATTGTTGGAATCCCAGCTGAAACAGCGGGTTCACCTGCTCTTTAAGGCGAAACAAAGTCTAGAACGTTTAGAAATCGCCTTTTTCGGGTTCGGTCATTTCACAAACCATAGCAAAGTAAATATGCAAATGAATCATTTGAATTGAAAAAAATCGCCCAGCCCTACACCCAACATGTCCTTGAGTTTGAGGAATAAAGGGACAAGCTTTATCAGAGCCAGAGCCTAGGACACATTGCCTTGTGTACCACATAACACCCACCTGTCAATTCTTACTGTTCACAAGGTGCTTTCTCACCTAAGAACAGACTAAAGCACACATTACAGCTCTCTATTTATAAGAATGGCTGGTGTATATAATGCTAGTTATATCTGATATTCTGTCCTATATGTCGCGTTACCCTTCATTGCCATCTTTTTACAAGCATGGAGAAAATGCATCCTCTTGAGGCCTGCTGACACTAAATGCCCTACGGCAGACACATTTTGACAAATTGGTAACAGAGGTTTTAGTGAAGCCCAGAGTTACGATGGTTTAATCACCCAGACTGGCGTTGTCATTAAGGTCTAAGAGGAACAGATTGTTTTAGGGGCCAGCTAGACGAAGGTCATGCACAAATGAATTCTTCTCCTACATTGCAGGGCGTTGTATTCTATTATATGAATCAAGACCCTCTTGCATGTTAGATTAAAAGATGCTGTTCAAATCCAAGTATGAACATGATGTGGCATAGACCTATTACCAGGTGCTCATGGTCTGTCCCTTCAAAAGCTGCAGGTCTCGTGTTACGATTTTAAGTAGTTTTAAGTAATTTTTTATGGAAATATAACGAATTCAAATGATGAGAAAGAAGTTTAAACCCCTGCTGCGACAGAGATACACTTCCTATACTCGACCACATCCTTATTTTTTATTTCCCAAAAAGCTCACAAATGTCATTACATTTTACAACTCCAGCCCATGCAACTGTTAATCAATGGTAGCATAAACTATTTATTCATTATTGATTGAGATGTATTCAAGGAGTTTTGCACACACAGAAACAAGTTGATTAATGTAGCATTGCAACAAACTAAAATCAGCCAAAAAGTAAAGAAAAAGATTAAACATTAATAACCAGTATGCAAAGGAAGAACATTACAATTTTCTCATCGATTAATATAGTACACTATGCCAGAACATCAAAATGATGAAGGAACTGCATTCAAGCAACACACAAACTTTGTTATCCCTGCCCATGAATGGAGCGCTGTCAATGAAGTCACTTAGTCTCAGCCCGCTGGTTCAGCGGACTGTTTTACAGTGTAGGTGTCCATTAAGTCTTGTTTTCTTCACATTGTAGAACTATGTTGACATGTATGGCTGAAATCGTTTGGCCACGTAATGCTTCGATTATGCCCTTTAGAGACATTATTTTGGAAACCGCCCTCGCTCATCTTGTTGAAGTGGCGGAGCAGCCGGTTAGTTTACAGGAAGCAGAAGGCATTAGTGGGGAGCAGCCTTGTCCTATGAGGTAATAGATGCATCGTTTCAACAAACATGGGGATGTGTGAATTATGACAAGAATAGGACTACTCCTTTTTGCGCCATCCAAAAAAAGTGTGAAGCCGGTTCTCCAGTGAGATGCAGGCTGGTTATTATCCTATGACCGAGATCAATGAAACAGGCTATATGTCTATGGTTAAGTGTAGCCTACCTTTTTATTGAGATAATTGTCTCATTGACGGAACATCGTTTTTCAGTCACGTGATCTGCTCCTGTAATCGGCACGTTTAAAAAGCAATCATTATCTTGTCGTTACCAAACACATGAAGCCCGTATATAAACCCTTCGTATTCATAAGCCTATACATCCATAGCATCTGTGGCAAAGGGATACCGAAGGTCATGGCACAGGGATTTTAGTTTGATGAACAATATGTATTCCCATTATATTGCTCAACAGCATGTTGAATAAAAAGGATAGCCTTAGTATTTGTAAGACAGAACATTTACATTTTAGCCTTTGATAGCCGACGGCAACCTTATTTACAGCTGAATACGTAGGGATCGTCAGAGTGGAGTATATAAGGACCGTCTGCAAGTGCTCTCTACACTGGAATATGTAGACTATCGGCAAGTGAAAGAATAATAATTTATAACTGCAATAACTTTACTTGATGAAATAGCGGTTAATCAATGACCAAATAATAACATAAATAAACTAACTAATTACATTCAAACAGTAGTAGTTAGTAGGCAGTTTTTCTTGAACAGGTGTTCAATAGCTGTCATTATAGCAAAATATGACTTTGGTACGATACCTGCCTTAATATCTCGATACTGAAACGAGAGCACGACAAACCTAAAACATCAGGAGCGCAGAGCTCTGTCAAGGAGGTGTATTGAGTAGTTTGTTCAGTCTGCCTTAGTGCACTACTGTAGTATGCAGGCTAATAATCCTGGTGAGCATTATCACCATGAAGTGCCAGACTTACGGTTCATGTACTTAGGTATTCACTGAGTGTCTGTGGATACCTGTTGTATTTGTACTGGATATTATTATTATTGTCCTTTTGGTAACCCTTACATTGTCCGAACATTTCTGAAACTTGGTATTCCATTCTTTATTTCACATGCTGAACATTGTTGCCTCTTGGACCCATAATGTCCGTCTGGACTTCTTTTCTGTACAGTGACATTTTTAGAAAAAATGCAATTCTTTTTAAATTAACCACAGGCTCCAATGACAATTTCGTACACATGTCTGATTACATATTTGGTAAATTTCCACAAAAATAATAAATGGCAGTTTTATGCGGAAATCAAAATTTGCAATATTCAATCCATCATAATTCCACTTCACAAGGCACCAGGACCTGGAAACTACGTAGACACATCCCATTAAGAAGTGTGCAAAGTTGTGGGTCGATATTTCCAAAAATTACATCAGTGTCAATTTAAATAAATCCTAAGCTATGCGCTCGTGCTCAAAATTGCTTATAAACGGCATTTGCTCTTGACCGGTGACGTATCACTGAGACTCGTTGGAAAAGGGTGGTCGCTGGGCAGGGAGGCGCGTGTAGGCTGTGAATACTTTCGTGACTGCTAGCAATCCTAGTTTGTTTATTATTTATTCGCTCAATTCAATTTGAGTTTGTGCTTTCTTGTTTCTTTATACATTTAGGTGTGTTTTTGACCATGAATTCATTTTTTGTAACATTAATAATTATATTATTGTTAATAATTAGATCACATCGTAGGGTTATTAAAGCTTTTACTTGGTATGCAGTAATCTGATGTCCCCTATAGTTGAGTTTGTAGAGGTTTTGTACACTGTTCAAACCGTGCGTATCTCAACGGTACAGGGTTATCTGTTTTTGCTCACCAATTGTCCTGAGATTGTGCAGACAGTAACAAGCTTAGAGTCCACACCCCCCTCAACTACCATCATTTACCAAACATGGTTCCAGGAACTCCCATCATTAACTAGATTTCTCAACAAAATGATTGCTCATTCAGAATCATGGGTGTTTGTTCGTTCATTTACAATACGAGGGAAAGTAAAAAACGGCCAAAGTGGCAAAAAAAGTTGTGTGCTGATTACATTTGGAAAACGTTGGCCACTGCAAATTGCGTTTTAATGTTTGCTTGTTAAACTGCAGTGTACCGGAAACAAATGTAGCGTGGACTCAGGTGGATAATGCCATCCCTTCCCCAGGGATCACACGTCTACGGGCCATATCGCCGTCTGTTATCCCCATTGTCTCTCTACTCAAAAGTACCTTACTAGTTCAGTGCCTGTTCAAAAAGATATCCCGTAGATCTGAAAAGCTCGCACTCGACCCTTCAATTCCTTGGCTCCACAGCAATATACACCGTGTGAATTAGATCACATGAACGGTTGTCGAGAAAATCAAAGGACGGACATGCATACATACTGAGACTCCTTCCTTTTATAGTTAGGTTATTGTTGGATGTCTATTTACATGCATTTTCTATCTCTGCCTTCCGCTTACAGTGTCGCCATATCACACTGACTTCCAACACTGCTGACGTGTCGCAACATTTTCTCATTGGTGGTGATTAAAGTATTTACATATTTATAGGATTGACCCAAAACATATACACATACATACAACATAATACAAACATACATTACGCACTACGAACACTGATTAAACATAATTAACATTAACCACAAAATAGTTTGGCCTGTGTACGCTCTGCGGATGCTACTATTCATATGCACAGGCAAAGAAACGGACCGCTACTTTGGATAAACAAATTAGTTTGTTTTATGGTCATGCTGTATATTTGGTGTATATATAGAAAAATAATAAATGGTTAAACTGATATTTCGGTGTTTCTGGATTATTCATGAAAATGATGCGATCGCCAATGTACGTGTGTGCACCCGACAATTAACTTTACAAAATATAAATACTAGGGCTGCACAATATTGGAAAAGAACGACACTGCAATACTTTTGTTCTTTGGGATATATATGGCGATATGAAGAAATACAGCGACCGTTGCCTGCCAGTATCGGCATTGGCAATCAAGGGGCAACTATAAAAAATATGTATAATATATAACATTAAAACAATTCTG
The DNA here is from genome assembly GCA_900323295.1 of Molva molva. Lineage (NCBI taxonomy): Eukaryota > Metazoa > Chordata > Actinopteri > Gadiformes > Lotidae > Molva > Molva molva. The sequence continues at coordinate 3,305 of OOFG01065932.1, read as the reverse complement.
ATAAGTGTGGTTATTATGAAAGAATTGAGAGAATTACAATAATGAGAGAATTATTGTAGACTATTAACATCAAGTGTGTTTTACTTTAAACGTTAAACATAGTTTGAATAAACTCGGCAGCGGTGGTGAATCTATAGTAGGTCTATTAACTTTTTAAAAGCATTGTGTTGCAGCTACACATGGAAACAGGAAGAACAGTGCTTCTGCACTGGGCCCTGCAACCAAAGGCTAGTTCATCTCTTAAGCAGTGTGTTCCGGGTGCACAGAATAATGAATACTAAAATGTGCGTCCAGAAAAGGAGTGGGCTGGGTTAGCCAAAAGCAATTTTCAATAACAATATTTTTGTGATCGTTTGTACTCGCTTTCTCAAGTACATGTTTGCACACCTGGTTCGGGGCCATCTACCACTGTCGAATGCTGTGAGAAACACTGCATTACATGGGGTTTTGTTCCAATACCATATCAATATGTTTTCCAGTACCTTACTTAATGCTTGCAAGTGTATTTTTCTACAAATCGATCTACAGAATCCGCTAAATTTTAAGCAAACTGGCCTGTTTAATAGTTTTTGCTAAAACCTACCGGTTCCGAAATCTGGCTGATCAACTGGTGCTTCCTAATTTTTCTAATTAAGGCATGCAGCATGTGCTACACACTCCTTGCAAAGCAATGTACACTTAATTGTGTTTTTTTATTTCATTTGGTTAATTCAGAGCAACCTAATGTGGGCCGAAGTAGTTTTATTGTAAGCGCCATAATTAAAATAAAATGCAAATAAATGAATGCAATTAGAGATGGTTAACTTAAGTGAAACAATTTTTGCAGATGCAGTATCAGAGAATTGTTGTGGTATCCTAGCGTCCCGTGTCATGAAAGGCCCCCAGCAGTATTTTAAGTAACCACCATTTAGAATCCAATCCACACTGTTGAATTGAATGTCACATGGCCCAGTTACATGAGATGAATCCAAACCCCCATTTCGTCAGCAAATGGATATTGCAATGCGTTTATCAAATCCTACTCTGAATCTTGAGCAGAACTGGGGTTCATGTGTTATGTCTGCAAACCGTGCGAGTCCACTTGAAAAGGTCGATTGACTCAGGATCAGGTGGGAAAACCACCGTACCAAAACACTGAAGTGGACTGCTCTTTAATTGGTGCTCGTTCTTGACAGCGTCTCCAACATATCAATAATAGTAGGTATTGTGCCTTCTAATTTAGTTTATTGGCAGATCAATGCCAACTAGGTGCATACCACTACCTACTGTATGAGAGTGTGTTGATACGCAGTATACTCTGTACGGAACCACATTACTAATGTGGAAAGCAGAGCGGCGGCGAGGAGAGAGACGGGGGGGCAATCGTACTCTGACACGGTACAACCCAGTTGTAGCCAATAGGAGAATGCCCTCCATTTCTAGCTTTAATGGTTGAAGCCCCACTCGCTAAACAAGATTTTCTCACACTAATAGGGGCATTCTTTGTTATTTGTTAAACATTACTACTTGGTTCGAAGGGGATGCGAATGCGACCATAATTAAGTCGTATTTTCTATTTGAAATGCGGTACGATATAATTATGGCTGGTGTACAGCTACAATCCTCTGCATTGTTAGGACTAGGCCTAATCCCATTCCATCAAGAGCTGCGAAACATTCCGTCCAAAATGACTTGGACCTCATGTTCCTTAAAGGACAATTCTGGGTGATCAAACCGTCGTCACGTTCTGTCCTGGCTTCACTCAAACCCCCTTTACCAATATAATTGGTAGATGGCTGAAAACACAATTGTCATGTTTCTAATGCTTTCTGATGGTACTTCACCTCAGAATGTACAAATGTAGAAAACCTGCGTTTATGTGGAGTTTGGTCGTAAGGAAAGTTAAGTCATATTCCACTGCAATAAACTTAACTTCTCAAGACATAGCCTAAATACTACAGGAATTGTTATGGGACATTTGCTGCTTAAAATGTATTATTAATTACATAACTTCTGAACCTTGTTTCATTCAACTTCAAATCTGTCATGTCTTTCCCATCCTCCTAAAACAGTTTAAAAAGCCCTTAAAACAGTTGTATTTTATACAATATGGGTGAGAATGGAACAACACTCATGCCCATATGTACCTCTGGAATCATTGCCATTTTTAAGTTAAGAGTTCTGGAAAAAAATGAAAATTAGTAATGAATGTATAAAAGTTACTCTGAAAGTGTGGTCAACAATAAGGAAAAAGTTGATTCTTCCTACTTCAATTTCAAGAGGGATGAAGATAGCACTGAATGTAGATTTTGTACCTTCTAGACTGGATGCTGGATTTAAGAAATGGGCTGAAAAAGGACTAACAATGATAGATAAACTGTTTGAGGGAGGAGTTCTGAAATCCTTTGGTCAACTCTTAAAAAAATTTGATCTTCAGACACACATTCTACAGATATTTGCAATTAAGAAATTATCTACAGAAGCATAAAGATTGGGAAAAATTGAAGGAAAGCCCATCAAATATAGAACGCTTCTTCATATTGATGATAGAAGGCCTGACTAAAAAGAAGGAAAATACTTCAAGAAGAGACAATAGACAACAGTTTGGATATTAAAAATAATTGGGAACTAGAAATTAATACAAATATTTCCGATGAAAAATGGGAACAGGCATGTAGAGATGGACATAAATTAATCAATAGTCCAGGTGTGGAAAGAGTTTGAATGGAAGATTAAGATGAGATATTTCAGAACTCTTATCATTTCAAAATTCAGCAACACTTCCAACATGTGCTGGCGGGGCTGTGGCTTGGTGGGAGACCATACACATATATTTTGGGACTGTCCAAAATTATCGACATATTGGCTTGAAATACAAAAAATTAAACAGATAATGGGGCTAGATTTACCCCTTGACCCAAACCACTTTATTGTAGGAGTGCTACCCGACGACCTGGGGGATAAGAACCTAATTTATTTATTAAAAGTCCTTCTGATAGCCAAAAAGATGATTACGGTCTCCTGGCTAAGGCCGCAGCCGCCATCACTGAGCCAATGGAGGGAAAGGGTTGTTAGTGTCTACTATATGGAGAGCATAACTGCAAGACTTCAACTAAAAGTGGACACTTTTACAGCTAAATGGACTCCGATCAGCCTACAGCTTTTAAAGCTGCAACAATAGGGATGGACGAGAAATGGTTGGCCTTGGAGGCTCTGTGTCTCCTTTGTTTTTGGGGGTTCAATGTGTGGTCTTTGAGAGGGTGGGGGGAGAGGAGTGAGTACCTGCAATGTATTTATGATATATGTGTTTTAATGATTGTGATTGC
>OOFG01065930.1:0-21094 GCA_900323295.1 Molva molva | reverse complement strand
ATTGACCAGTAGATCGAGTGCTTTGCCTTCCGGCTCAGCTCTCTTTTCGTCACAACGGTGCGGTAAAGTGAATGCAAAACCGCCCCCGCTGCTCCGATTCTCCGGCCAATCTCACGCTCCATCGTCCCCTCACTCACGAACAAGACCCCGAGGTATTTAAACTCCGTCACTTGGGTAAGGACTCGTTCCCTACCCGGAGTAGGCAATCCACCGGTTTCCTGCTAAGAATTATGGCCTCAGATTTAGAGGTGCTGATCCTCATCCCAGCCGCTTCACCCTCGGCTGCGAACCGATCCAGTGAGTGCTGTATCTCACAGGCCGATGATGCCATCAGGACCACATCGTCTGCAAAAAGCAGTGACGAGATCCCGAGCCCACCGAACTGCAACCCCCCCACCACCATGACTATGTCTCGATATCCTGTCCATGAATATCACAAACAGGATTGGTGACAAATCTCAAACTTTTTACACTCAAAAAGTTGCACGACACTGACCGATAGCATATTGCGGAAAAGGTTATATCGAAATCCAAAGCAATGTTATAAACGCAATATGCATTGTTGGATAATGGCCAACACATGATACATGTCTTTAAATATAAAGTACTCGTTTACATTAGAAATGAGCTGTTCTGGACTCACCTGGTCAGCAGTTCAGGTAAAGAGCCCCCAGTAGATTTGTTGATACGCTGAGAAAATTAGTTCCCTTAGGTCAACAATACTACATTATTTCAGACAATATATTATAAAAAAATTCTGACAATATTAAGGATCTCAGCTCAAAAAAAGCACCAATTTAGGTCAGACTATATCACTTATAACCTTCTTTTTTTTTTACTTTTGTTTCCCATAGACTTTGCTGTCAGAGAAGGTTGGTCAGATGATGGAGTGGGCTTCTAAGCGTTCCGTCATCAAAATGAATGGAGAGAAGTTTCGTCGTTTTGTCAAAGCGCCTCCCAGAAACTACTCAGTAGTAATTATGTTTACAGCCCTTCAACCACAAAGACAGTGCGGGGTCTGCAGGTAAGACATGGTAGCTGAAGTAAGTCATTGAATTGCTGATAACTAACAACACTTATGGTAATATTGTGTTTTAAATTGATCAGACAGGCTGATGAGGAATTTCATATATTGGCCAACTCTTGGCGTTACTCCTCTGCCTTCACCAACAAAGTTTTCTTTGCATCTGTTGACTTTGATGAAGGATCAGACGTCTTTCAGATGGTAAGTCAATGTTGTTTTTTTGGAATTCCTCTCCTGAAAACAATCAACCTCTATTTATAACATACTCTTAACAGTGCTACCCAAATTGTACTGACGGCTGCTTTGCAAATAGTATAAAAGTACACTGGGAATGGACAGTATAAAACAGTGGCATCTATTATTATTTATTTATTAATGAATGTAGTAGTAGTAGTAGTAGTAGTAGTAGTAGTAGTAGTAGTAAAACATTTGTATCACCAAAGTGTTTTTTTTGATACTTCATATTTGCCTAAACTCAAAATTTAAGTTTAATCATAATTTGTACCTTTCTCTTTATAGTTAAGCATGAATTCTGCGCCAACCTTCCTTCACTTCCCATCCAAAGGAAAACAACGAAAGACAGACAACTATGAGCTGCAGGTCCGAGGCTTTGCAGCTGAGCAACTAGCACGATGGGTGGCTGACAGAACAGATGTGCACGTAAGTAATATCCCTCTCTCTCCCTCCTTTTACTAGCTAGAACTGAGTGCACAGAGGCACAAACTGTGGCTATCCAAATGGCTAAAATGACGTTGTGCTGCATTTCTTTTACATTCTAATTTGTCAGTTGTGCATTTGGCCTTACAGTTGAGGACCTATTCCTGATGAATTTTGTTATGCTTTTTTATTTCGAATTTGCAAGGGTGGAAGTGGTTTAAGGATAAGTTCGCTATTTTTCAAAGATATTCTAGAGTGTAGACACCATTATATCCACAGATTAGAGCAGTGATTCTTAACTGATGGGTCAGGACCAATAAGTGGGTCGTGAGACATTTGAGTGGGTCGTAGACCTTATGCCAAACCTTAAACTTTAGAAAGAAGCCTGTGAATTTACTAATGTTTTAATTTTAATACATTTTTCAATGGCTTACTATTTAATTGTGGTTAGTCCCAATTGTTTATTGTTTTACTATACAGTACATGACAGTACATGAAGGCATTGATGATTACTGCAGTATTGGTGCCACACACCGTGGCGTTATACTATAAGTGTCTGAGAAGCTTCACCCTTGCTCGGACACATACACATCCACACACACCGTAGCGTTATACTATAGGTGTCCTGGAAGCCTAACCCCTCGGATGCGATCATCAAAATCAACGAAAAATACATTCAATACATCAACAAAAAAGAAAAATGCCTTTTTTAAATGGGAAGTTCAGTGTGTATTCACACAAGTCTCTGTATTTGCCCCTGATCATTTTGTCACGAAACGAGCATTGAATCAATAGTTATTTGATTATGTGCTGGTGGGCAGCTTTTTTACAAAATTAGCTTATGTCATTAGCTGGCTAGCAGTTTACGATATTCTGTTTTACCCCCATGCTATTTACCAGTAGCTAATAACTCATGACTGAAGATAAAGAATACAATTTTGACTGCAATGCAAAAATGTTTGAGACTGAGTACCTAGGCTGCCGAGTGAGATTTGAGCGACACATTTTTTTGGGGCCCGTTCGGGGCCGCCACCACATCCTGCAGACATTTATTCACTTCTGTACTGAAGTAAAGACTTTTTATGAAATGCATGACAACTCGAGCAAGATTTCATTCAAGTGTATGACTTATGTTCAAAACATAGGTTAAGAATTTGTATCCCAGAACCCCTAACAGATATCCTAGAAAGCCACATGCCTTTGACTGTGAAGAGGGTAATTTGTGTGAGTCTCGGGCTCAATGTGTTAGTTGGCAGCTCTGCAGGAGTACAGTACACATCCGTCAAGTCTTATGTAACTGCAATAAGTTTGAAATAATACTATGGACTGGGAAGTTATATTTTGCCTACGCTGTATATCTTGCATGTCATTGTAATGAATATGATCTTGTCTATAGCTTGTTATACCAACACACTCTAAAGGTAGGTGGATCGTATTCGGACGTGACATAAGTAAACCAGTTGTAAATATAGAGACCGACATTGTTGTTACAAGAAGATGCCCAAGTTATTTTCAACTCAGATTTGATGTATTACTTACTTACCCCAACTCTGGGGTTTGGTAGGCTACTGGTCCAACACGGGGAACAGTTATGATGTTCAGATAGCGATGTTTAGAGATGCTTGATTCCGTTTTTGTTAGATGAAGTCACATTCATCTAAATGTTTGCCAAGCAAAGTTGATTGATTGGCATGTCTACCTCAATTTGTAGGATGAACAGCCAGAGTTTCATCCCTTCTTGGTAGGAGATGTAACCCATGTTCTGGAGCTATTTTATTTCCACAGCTGGGGACTGCACGTTCTCAAGCCATTATTTGTCTTATTACAGGTAGCTAGTGTTTATTGTTCTTGTAACTAGTCAAATACAATGTGGCGTAAGGTTTTCCAGCAGCATCGCACCATCACAACAGCTGGTAGTTAAAGTATTGCTTGGTTTACGCAAAAAATTGTTTTCTCAAATTTATTTAATTAAATTTAATTATTGGTTCAATTCTCGTTTTGCAACCACTTTTTCAGGAGAACATACAGAGACAGAATACACGCTGAACTTCCCGTTTTAAAAACAATTTTTGATGTATCTTTTAAAACGCTCGACAGGTTGCCCCGTTGAATTTCCCGTTTTAAAAACAATTTTTGATGTATCTTTTAAAACGCTCGACAGGTTGCCCCGTTTCTCTTTTCTCATAGTAATTGATTGCTAGCCTCTTCATATACATTATTTTTAAGCTTGGGATACAATTCTTTATTCTTCTTGATTTCTGTGTGTTTGACAGTTTGGAACCTGGTAAATAGCCTTTGTGACTTGATGTTTGCATCAACCTTACAAAAGCTGCGTTTGTGTCTTTTGTTTGGGATTGTTTCTTTGCAGATCCGTGTAATTCGTCCTCCCAACTATGCTGGGCCACTCCTCCTTGGCTTTCTCTTAGCAGTGATTGGTGGATTGGCATATCTACGGAGACACAACCTGGAATTTCTCTTTAACAAGAATGTTTGGGCCTTTTCTGCACTGGTAAGACACACACACCTGACGAGGATGTAAAGCTGCACACTGGCTTGTAAGGGGCCAACATGTTAGTTATGTAACTGGGAGCCAGAACTTGGTGTGCTTTAAAGCAGTATTATCTGAAAATCCAAACTGAATAGACTAGGAAGTGCAGGGAAGCTAAGATTGAGGTTAAGTGATGTATTTTAGCACCAGTAAGAAGCCTAGCTGTATACTGGTATTCTATGGGTGTTCCATGTATGCTACTACTGTGTTAAATTAATCTTGTATTTTTCTCTTTCAGTGCTTTGTCTTGATCATGACTTCAGGCCAGATGTGGAACCATATTCGAGGACCTCCCTATGCTCACAAGAACCCAAACACCGGACAAGTGGTAAGTTACCCCTAGCTGGGTCAGCTGGTCTTTCCTACATTATCTGCAATTTATGTAGAAGATGGAAAGGGTATGTACCCATGAATCTTAACTTTCAATATAGTATCCAAGTATAATATTTGCGATATCAAGATTTTACTGATTGTTATTTTTGTGTTTTCAGAGTTACATCCATGGAAGTAGTCAAGCTCAGTTTGTGGCCGAGACACACATTGTTCTGCTGTTCAGTATCCTTGAAATATAGCCCCTTATATATAGGCACCCTAATAGACCCTTTACAGTCACAGTCATCAGAAATATAAGCACCCATGTTAAACTTTGGCAGCATGTACGGTTGTGTTTTCAGATGGCAGGGTAACACTTTAGAGTACCTTAATTAACCATTAATTAACATTATTAAAGGCAGTAATACGCATTTACCTACAGTTAATAAGTATAAGTAGTCTAGTAATCATTAACTAATGGTGTTCGTGTATAGTAATGGTGTTCATGTTAATTAATTGTGTTCATGTTAACTAAGGTAATGGTGTTCATGTTAACTACAGTAATTTATACATTTTTAAAAGGGTTAAGGTTAACCCTAACCCATATGCTAATGCTACATAATAAGGCTTATTACTGCATTAACTAACTTTAGTTAATGGTTAATTAATTAATTAAGTGTTACCAATGTCAGAATCGATATTTTATCATCAGACTTCCTACAGCCAACGATTTCAGAGCGTCTATGGCTTCAGGTTATTGAAAAGGTAACATGATATCACAATAGCCTCATACCATGTATGAGAATATTAATAACCTCATACATTGTGGTCTTGGGTCCTGGTGTTTTGCTGGGGAGGATTACAAGACAAAGCACTGAGTTTAACTCAAGGTATTTGACGTTCTGGTCATGACCACATATAACGTAGTTGTGTCTAGTGACTTGTATGCTCGTAATTATTTTTTCAGGTGTACATGATTGGCTTCCCCACCAATTATGTGTGTATTGGGCCACTTGCGCATAATGCTTAGGCTCTTTACCTCAACTGACTAATTTCACACAGATGTGGAAGTTGTCATCGTTTGTCAATTTGCTTTGTTAGCATTCGCGATCACAATGTGCCTTCGTGTCGTTGGACTGTGGTGCATTTTCACCCTCCATTCGCTTTCATCAAGCAAACTAAAAACACAGATTTACGGTCTACGTAAATCAGCTTTTTAACAGGCACTATGTCACATACCTGCAGTGGATTACACCGTTCTAATAAGTCACACCCTGTGGTTTCGTAGCAGCTCTTGAGAGAGAGAGAGAGAGAAAGAAAAAAGTATGTTTGCAGTCTTTAACCTTACCTGTAGATGGCGCTGTAACAATGGGAATGGTGCTGCTGTGTGAAGCAGCTACCTCAGACATGGACATAGGAAAAAGAAAAAGTGAGTACACACACACACAAATGGGTATAAACGCTGGATGATTGCTCTACAACAGATGTGCTGGGGTGTATTCACATTCCTAGCCAATACTGTAATCTGTCAAACTAAATATATACATATCCAACCATGCAAATGTCTTCTCTTCAAGATCAGTCATCATTAGTTAACTAAATTAAGCTAACTAATAGCATGTACTAATGACAAATTAAATCAATATAATGAATTAATTATACTTATGCAGAAATATAGATTCAATCAATAAATACAAACTGCTATTGTAGGCATAGGGATGTAGGCAGATCAACAGATTACACCAGGTAACTACATGTCAGTGGTGGCTGCCAACAAGAATCTTTGGTGAAGCAAATCCACCATCACTAGACTTATGACAGATGCTCTAAAGGAGATAAGAGGGTTGAGTAAGACTTCAAGCTGTGCTGTGCTCTGCTTGACAGAAGATGCCTCAGTTGTTCTTCTGGTAGTGCTTAGCTTGAATCACAAGTGGAATTAAAGTTGTAATTATTTAGAAGCACAGACTCTTCAAAACAACTGTATTTTTCGATTTCCATGTCAGGTACTAAACAACCTTATGAACTCATCCATATTCAAGGCCTTGGCTCTCTTGGATTCGACACTTAGCCCCCCGAGGTCACTCCATCTTTCATTGTTCGTGGTGGTGCCCAAGTGAGGTGGTGTGCTCTGTGTTACTCTCTCTCCCATTATGTGTCTTTTAATTCATCACAAAAAACAGTGCGGGGCTATCGGATACCTTCCAATCAATACCTGTTCTCCAAGTTAAACATACAAAAAAGTGCAACCCCCTATTTCTTATTGGGTTACCGTTATACAAAAAAGGCCAATCACAAACTGCCTACACCCTCTAGGTTGAACAGTTGGCGGCGTGTCATACCCGGGTGAGATTGGCTCTGTGGGGGATGTGTTGTTTTACTGCTTCATGAAAGAAGGCCATTTAATGCTAATCGCAACCCCACCCAAATGCTTCCTGGTCAACTTCTCAAGTACAGTGAGAGTGAGAGACAGAGGTCTGGCAGGGAGGGAGATGGGAACAGGACGAAGTGGAAACCATTTAATCTGTTTGATCAACTCCTCAAGAACAGTGGGGGGTTAGGGACACATTTTTGACAGGAAGGGGGATAAAAACAGCATGAAGAGGAGACATATTTACTGTCTGATCAACTAACAGTGGGGGTCAGAGACTGGGCTCTGGCAGGGCGGGGGATGAAAACAGAACGAGGTGAAACCATATTAACTGTTTAGGAATAAATACATTCTTCTTCATTCCTTTCCGCTTTACTAAAGGATCATGCTTGGAAATCAGTTCCATAATTGCCCAAAGGTTTCCATTGTTGCCCGAGTCTCCTGATTCTCTGTGGCCACTCCACCTTTCAGTTTATTCATTGCCTGGAGTAAGATGTATTGTTCTCGACATGCTTTGTTGAGGATTGTATTAATTTGATTTGTGAGACTTGGAAGTCTCAAACGGAGGAATGTTGAGGATAGTATTAATTGTTAGACAGTTAGATATGGTTTTGCCTCATGCTGTTTTCCCCCTCCCTGCCAGAGCCCTGTCTCTGACCCCCAATGCTAGTTGAAAACACATTTTCCCTGCCCTCATGCCTCTCCCTGCCAGATCCCTTTCTCTGACCCCCAGTTTTAGTTGATAAAAATGTTTCACCTTCATCCTGTTCTTATCCTCCTCCCTGCCAGACATCTGTCTCTAACCCCCTTTTGTTCTTAAAGCAATTGATCAATGGAGCAACTGAGGGGTTGGTATTAACATCAAATGGCCCTTCCCTTGCCTCACAGCCCAACAACAGATCCCCCAGAGACCAACAGGCCTGGGCGCCCCACCCTTGTCATGTGCTTTGATATACTGTTTTGTGATGAATTAAAAACAAGCATGGGACATGAAGCATGGGAGAAGAAGCATGGAAGCATAATGAGAGAATTGAAGTAACCATGGAAGGACTCTGGTGGTTGTTTTGGGTATCCTGCATGAGCCCACATTGCATCTTGGCTCTATGGTCTTTTTGGGTCAACCTGACTGGAAACTTGGACCTTGTTTTGAACTAACTTCTACATTTGGCGAGACAGCCAGGAGTGTAGAAGAGGACCACATCAGATCTTAACTTCTTCACCTTCTTATACTCTGTCCACGCCACATCCTCCATCACCTTTTTCCAGTCCAGGAGAAAGTTGTCTCAGGAGCAGAGGGGAGCAAAATATGCCTGCACACAAAACAATGTGCAGTATCTTGGCTTTGAGAATACTCAAGACAAGTCTCCTCTTTTTACCAGGAGGCCTTTTAAGGCTCTGGTAGAAGGTACTCTTTACACTCAACAAAAATAAGTTTACAAACACAATCAAAAGCACCAAATTACTTGTTTTCATAATTTATGTTGCAAAACGGGAGACTTGTGCCTTTAAAGGACATGGATGTTTTCGAAGACCCCAGGTTAATTGTTTATGTCAAATGTTAATCAGCAATGATTTTTCTTCAACTCATGCGTTGTACCGCGTTCCAATAGTGTCTGGGAACGAACACATCCACAAGGTATGATTCTGTGTTTATGCGACTGCGCATTCTCAGAGACTGAGAGGCGAGCAGTAAGACTTTTGAGCAAAGATTATTGCTGTTTTACAAGTCAATAAGTTGCACGGATAAGTGTAGATGGGTCTGATTTATTTTTTTTACTGATGAAACGCAGCCAATGACTATTGGGGGTCACACAGGGTTGTCAATCAGATCACAAATGGGGCGGGTGCTCGGCTGGGGGGCTTACTCAAAGAAAATCATAGACCTACTGAGAGGCCAAATAATGCTGAATGTGATCATTATTATCACAACAGCATGATAGTCATACGTCATCGTATTGATGGGTTTATCAATGAAAAGTGTGCACTTGCCTTATCTAATCTCCGTCCTGTCCACATTTCCATGGAGCTGTTTTCTGTCTTTTCACTAACATCCCCGAAATTGCACTCAGGCTGTATCCCATCTTCCTCCAGCTGGTGATGCGGGTGCGCTTTAACTTTGCTCTTCGTGTTTTTATTACAGCACCCTTCACCTCCCATTCGTAAGAGATGAAGTAGCAGGTGATAGTCATGTAGGATTTGGTTGTCAAAGTGGCCAACACTCCCTTACATTGTCCGTCCAGTGAGCCTACAAGTGAGCTCGGCTCAGGCATATGAAGGGAAAGTAAAGCTACCCCTGCTGGTTTTGTTCAAACTCTTGGATGAAAATGCATTGATCAGACGGGACATGGATGTTTTCAGAAAATTACATTGTAGGCTGTATTGCAAACTGAAAGTCAACATCCCTATTAATGGTTGAAAGGGTATATCTAGCGTTGATTTATATTACGTTCCTCAAGTAAACCGCTATATTATACTTTTAAGAAGACTTTTTTTAAATTAGGGTTTGATCATGATTTGCTTGCCTCCATGCCTAGCGATGGTACCGGATGTTACTGGCTAGAGGTCTTCCGCACTCATGTTCTTCATTATTGTATTTTAGTAATTTTGCATCACAGCAGCAGTCAGCAAGATTAATATGGTATAATGTTCTTTGTGTGTGTGTGTGTGTGTTTCAGTACTATGTGTAGCAGGTATTGGTCTTGTGATGCTCTTCTTCAGCTGGCTGCTGTCCATATTTAGAGCAAAGTACCATGGATATCCCTACAGGTATGTGTACACACTTTTTTTCATCATATACACAGCGAACAAACAGGATGTATATACTTTTTAAATGTAATGAGCTCATTGCTCAGTAAGTATGGAATAGTGTTGCGTAATTATGGTTTGGTTTTGTGATTCTTCTTTTTTTCCTTTTTGTGTTTCAGCTTCCTCATGAGTTAGATCTGACCAGGCATCTTCTGGGACTTGTCTTCCAGAGGTTAAAGTGCCTTCAATGCCCATCATGCTGTACTTCCCCAAGAGAACCAATAACAGCCTTTCAATTTTCCTAATCCAGGTCGTCCAGTTTGTTTATGTCAACAGCAGAGCAGGGTTTGCTCATGTCAACTGAGCTGCAGTTAATCAACCTACACTTATTGTGTAAAATGTTTCTTTTTCCAATGTAATTGAACAATTATTTCATAATTTCTTTTCTTGAACTGTCCAGGTGTTACACCTAGATTTCTTAAAAACGATCAAACCTCCCAACTAGTCAGTAAGCGCTGCATGATTGCCTACACACCCATTCCTAACATGCTTCCATGCAAGGGATAATTTTTGTTATTTTGAACTATTTTGAGGCTTGATTCGTTAAGTTATTTACGTTTTGAGTCCCCTCCATTGACCCCCTGGGGTATATTTTTGGTACATTGACATTGTTTTTTGCCCTGGTGTTGCACAAAACCACATTTGGAGTGAAAAGCATTTTATGTCAAATAAAAGCTTATTTAAGTGCTATTGATTATCATTACGTCAAGAAACATTCATCCACTAAAAGCACAGTTTACTATCAGGTAATTATTTTTAGATGTCATTATCAATATATATTCTGAATATAATTAGTTTTGTTTTAGGCCAATCACCAATAATTCACCCACCCTAAATTTTATTCTTTAAGAAAAGACTTAATGACCATTTTATTAGCAAGGGAAGGGAAACAATTATAACTTATTAGTACAATAGTTTTGACTAATTCTACCTCAACCCTTGTTATACACTGTCTTCAGGGCTAACTAATCTGTAAAAAAAAAAAAAAACCCGGGCCATTATTTTGTGTTCCATTCTTCATTTGAGAACCACAAGACCCCTGATTACCGTATTTTTTTTTTTCTAGTGCAGGAAGTCCAAATGCTTTTAGTGCCTGTATGTGCGCTTAACAAACACCGTTGCATTTGTTTTTACATGTTGTACGATTTGGTCTCAGGTGACATTAAAAATAATTGCCTTTCCAAACCACTGTTGTGTTTTATTATAGAAAACTTTGCACAAAGGGATTCCGGATTGGCCATCCATTTGCAATGATACAAATCACTAGTGTACGTATAACTCTGGAATATGATGCATTATTCTTTGAAAGGTGTAACCCTATGTTTCTGTTGGCTTAACCTACTATGAGAAATAGTATTTTAAATTTTGTTTAAAGAGGACATTTATGGTTGGTTTATTTCTAGCAACTTGCAGGTTGGCATTCTCAGTTAATGTTGGAAAGTATGTAGCAAATCATACTAAATACTAAACTGACGTAACATGAGGTAAGACAAACGCTGACGCTTGAGTGAGACATTGCATGTATAGACGTTTGTGCTGAACAGGGCCGTGCACACACATTGTGAGGGGCAGTGGCTCAAGCAAATCCACAGCCCCACCTTCAACACCATTGTGCTGGAGCTCCTCCACAAAAAGCTCTCCCAGCTTAACGTACCTGCTGACACCTTTCAGTGGTTGTCGAGCTTCCTGGAGTCATGTGGTCAGAATGTGGGGGTGGTGGACTCTTAAGCTTAAGTGGGAGAGCCACATCCTTATCATCAGGAAGGCCCAGCAAAGACTTTTTCTTCCTCTGCAAACTGAAAAAGCTGCACTTGTCTCCCTCCATCCCAGTTAACTTCTATATCGAGAACATTCTCACCACCTCCATCACATCCTCCCTCTTCAAGGCCAGACTGCAGCGCTGTCCGTACCGCGGACAACATCACCATTTGCCCCCTGTCCTCTCAGAGACTATGGGAGAAATTTACCATAGGTTTAAAGGAATATAAGCATTATCTGGCCAATATGAATGAAATAAGTGTGGAAAAAGCACAATCAAGAAAGGAATACATTCTGAGTAACATCCACATGTGGTACTCATTTACACCTTCTGCCGCCCCTGAGATGGACCTCGTTTACTTAGCTGACTCCAAGATGACCCGTTAAGTTGTAAACCTCTATACCTGGCTCACCTTATCCTGACAGGAAAAGACGGGGAGGGCTTTATGACGGCCACAAAGAAAGGAGCCCCTTTCATTCATTCTCTCATTTTACTTATACTGACATGTTAAGGTTAACTAGTTAACATTACAGTCAAAGTTAAATATTACCTGCTTTATGAATGTATTCCACAATCACATACTGTGGTATTGTCAATTGGTTGAAGGTATGCTTTATTGTCTGAGTAGAAGAGATTTTCATCGTGCTCATCCATGTCACATCTATACTTTGTTACTTTACTCAAGATTTGTTTTGTCGCACATGTAAACTACCTCAAGCCAGTGATTGTTGGCAGACATAATAACCCACATGTACTTATGAGATGAAATTGTTTGTTTTATATCAGTTCAATTAATAAGGTGACAAGCGGATTATAATAGTATCTCACTGCCTTACCTCTGATATAACTAATGTTAAAGATGTCAATTCTTTACGTTATCTGAGAATCCGGAGAAGGGGGATAAGTGTATGTTCAGTTAGTGGGGAACTGTGGTGGGGGACACAGGGGAGGTGCCTAATTTCTAGGCCCAATACATAGGGTGTTGTGATTGGTCAGCGCATGTAGGCGGGATCCACAGATTTTGGAAAAATAACATGAAGCCTGATTCCAGGACAGGAGTTCTTTGCAAACCAGCTCAGGTTTTGTTACTTGTTTACAAGTGATAATAAATAAAGTCTGTATAACATTCGAGAGTTAATTCCAGATCATATTTGTGCAAACAAAATCTAAGAGATTGTGTTTCATGGAAGGAGGTTCAAATGGGATATCAATTATTTTGTTTTGCAACATTCAAGTTTCAGAGTTCATATTTTCAAAAAAAGATGTTAGGATACTTTTTTGCACCTATTTGTGCATATGTACCTTATACTCAAGTTTCATCTGCCTGAGAGACCATAAGCTTCAACATATCTGAATACATTTTGTATTAATAACAGTTAATAAATAATTGTTGTCTATGATTTATTGGTAGACACCCATTCTTAACAGGAGTAATACATTTTAAATCTGAACATCCAGAATGCCAACACTTTACTGAAAAACACCTGGATACATTTGGCTGCTTTGCAGAAGCATTTGCTGCATCTCACGGAAAATTACATCAACCTAAGCATGATACCTATAAGCTGCATTGATACCATTTTCAAATATGAGTCAAAGAAAGCAAAGAAAGATTCCTTTGAGTGGTTATTATGATAATACATCTATAACTAAAAGTACTAGTTAAGTGCCTATTAGGAGTACAGAACTATGGAGCTTGAGTTGTTCCCAAACCAACTGCATTAGCATATGCAGAAAGGAGACTCACAACCTGTTTAGTCTCAAGTGTGAGTCTGGCTTCAATCAACCAGTCTTGAACAACTCTTCTAGCCTCTCCTCTAAGTTGGTTCACTAGCTTTGCAGCCAACTCTAGATCCCCTTGCTCCAAGCTGTAACTGGCATAAGATAGAATTTTAAAAGGGTCCAAGTCCTGATTGGTAATCTTAGCGGGTGGTGGTTCCTGTTTCTCCTCAAAAAGCAAAGCTGCCTGAAGGTAGGAGAGGAAGTATTGGTATAAAGAATTGTGGGACTCGTCAACGAGAGCTACCCGGCGTGCAAGAGAGCGGAGAGAGTTGAAACGGGAGCGGAGGGACTCCTCACTGTAGATGCCACGGTGCAGGGATTCTTCAGGCAGCGCAGAAGCCAGAGCCATGGCAAATTCGTCGTGACAGCTTTCTCTGATGGCCTGGGCAGCATTCTCAAGAGGCTTCGTAGGGGAATCAATGCTGGAGGTCTTTAAAGTGTAGCCGAGAGCTTCCACGGAGAGCCACAGCTGGTGGGCTTTGCGGGCCTCTTCCTCTGCAATCACATGACCTGAGAATGCCACATTAAAAGCATGTCATCCAACAATAAAATAAAAACACCTTCAACAGTAAAATCCATGCAGCTCCATGAGCTCGTGTGGATGTAAAGCACATAGACTGTGTTATACAGATTCAACTGATTTTTCATGTGTGTACATTGGTGGAAACCATCGCAGACCTTTTCCTTACCAAAAAAACACTTAGTGTAATCAATTATAGGCCTTTCACACATGAACTCGACGATCCGGAGTTGCCCTTTCACACATGCAAGACACAGCCGGAGATAAGCCGCATCAGATGTGTCACACATATTAGAGATACTCTGTATTCTTTAGGCGAGGGGTGGCACCTGTGTGGAGCGTGTAGGAGACAGGACGTGAAGCAAAAATAATGTAGCGGAAGACGCAGCGTTTTGTTTACAACACGTCGAAGACAGCGGGTGAGGCTACCAACTCCGTAATGCAGACTCTTTTTGCTGTGATATCAATACTGCATTTATTTAGATGTATCCACAATATCAACAGAAGAGTGGAAAGCAGAAAGAAGTTTGAACGCAAAATACAGGCGAGAATAGAAAAGTATGAAGCATATGCACTCCGTGTCCTGGTTTCTCGCCAGTCGCATGATAGAAACGTCATCAACACGTCAGCAACACGCCCGCTCGCTCGTTGTGAATTCTCCGGCTCTCCAATTCTCTGTACTTTACACTAGGGGCCTATTAGTCTTTTGGTATTTCTGGCCTCATACTGATTTCTGAACTTCGGATTGATTCATTAATGTATTCGGCCAGCCGTCTTCTCTGCGGGGAAAAGCAAACAACAATCCTTCCTCCCACGCATGATCATGTTTTGACTCAGTGTTCGGAGAGGAGGGGCCATTCAGACGGTCCGCTGTCAGTGTGTTGGTGAGCGAGAGAGAGTGAGTGAATTAATGTGTTGTGTGCAGCTCTACAATAAAATACGATTTTACCCATTTTAAAAAAATTGTCAACGTATGGTAAACAATATAGATTGCGGATGGCGTTGTCCTCTCGGACGGATAAAAAACAGAAAATAAACAATTACCCGCCAAAGTAAAGGCTGAAACAATGCATTAGCTTGGTGGCTGGCATGAGCCACTTGTTAAAGTAGCGCATCTTAGTAAGCTAGATCGCCATTGAAGTATATATCAATACATTAGGTCTCTACTGGATTACTGTTTGTTCCACGTGTTTCCCCGGAAGTTAGGGGGTAAACGGTATATGACGCCATTGACATGCAACCAAATGTAACAGACCTTTACCATGAATAAAACTACGGATTTCTCTGGGTTTGAACATTGTTGGAAATAATTTGGATAATGTAACACAACAAAATATATAACGTAGGTCTAGTGGTTTTCAGTTATTTGAATGCGTAAATGTTATATATTATGCCTTTAAGTGTTATAACTTTTGGAAATGAATCACGAAACTTCGGAGTGTTGATTCTTTGATAAATAATAAATAATAAATAAATAAATAAATCATATTAAGAAATGTCCGATGTCCTCCATCTTTCGAGAATCTGCTTGAATCATAGTTGCTTTGTGAGACTATTCTATATTATAATCACGTAGTTCTTTACCGTCCGTTTTATGTCAATAAATGATTTGATATATATACCCTAATATAAAAAAAGTTCCATTTCCTAATATATCTTATAATATCGAAAGTCGTAAAGCAAGGTGTACACCTGAGGGCAGGAACGCTATCAAATCCCACTGTTTGGAGGGAGGGGTTTCGAAAATATGTATATGCGTCTTGCAGGGGCATAAAATGAACCCTTTTTATTCGGTTTGCATGAACACAAAGAAATGTATCTACAGAACCGGAAGTACTAAAAGGGTATTCTTACTGTCGATGGCCTCCTCCATCCCCTTCAACCGGGCATAAGCAGCATTCATGTCCAGGGTGAAGTTATCAAGCTGCTCCTGGGTGAGCTGTCGGTACTGAGTCTCCTGTTCCATCATCTTACTACTTAACACCTAGAAAAGAGCATATTGCTACCATTAAAAAAATATATTTTTTTATATATTTACAATGTTTAAACATGACCTGATCTGGTTTAAGAATACATCTTTTAACTCTTTGTAATATAATTCTTATTTATTTTTGTACATGACAATTACTGTTTTTGGTATTGTTTTAACCACTGGAAATCAACGATAGCAGCCAAATATCAATCAAATTATTGACGGATTGTGTTCCGATCACAATCAGAGCCAGACCATCCCTGTATGCGACCTGACAAAGTTTTTTTGATGAATGAAATCCATTATGAGAAAACACATATGTCCGGACAATAATTTGTGTTTACATAAGACGAAGACAATGTAGCGCTCTGGTGGCATTTTTATACGCCACCAGAGTGCAGCATTAGCTCGAGGGAGGGAACTTGGATCAACACCACAGCCTCTTTATGTCTTACTCATGGTGTCATAAGTGGTATCCAACATATTTAGTTCAGATAGATCAGTTTGTTGGGAATTCACACCTAAAAAAGTACCCAAAATAAATCAATAATAGCTCCAAGAGTATAATAGCCAGATACACAATCTTGGGGTATATGGCTAGATAACGCTTGGGAGAATATAGAACACATTTGACTTCCACCTTAATGCAATTCTAAATTAGAGAGATAATAACATCAGCTCATAGATATTTATGCTTCTAAATCTGTTCCTCAACTTCCGAACTGCAGCTCTACCAAATGTTATGATAAATTAGTGAAGCACAATAATTCAGACCGAGTTCAGAAAACTTATGGTCGGAGTTGGGTCAGAGCTGCACGCAGTGTCTGCGACATTGCTCTGACATTTCAATATCACCAATTCTCATAATTGCACCCAATGGTTCCAGAAAATGATAAAAAAATAATGTTACATTCATGGAATTATTAAAGCAAAATTTCCATTGAAATTGATAATTGGGAAATGTAGTTTAAAATACTTTTGCATTTAAATGTATTGTGTGCATTATCTAGGAGAACTTAAAAATAAAAATAAATCTATCTACTTTGCTTCATTCAATTCAACATGTGACAATGCATCACTCATAATGAAAATTAAATTGTAAAGTTAGTTTGACTAAATGTGTCGTCCGGGATGAGCAGTCCATATTTCAAATTAATATAATTTTATTTTGGCCATTTTATTTTGGCATTGTCCCACGTGAAACAAAAAAAATACATGTTATTTGTGTCCAAGAAAATCTACACATTTCAACTTCAATTCCCAATTAATTTCAATTGAAATATGGCCTGTATAACTTTAATCTGATATTAATTATCTGAAAGACGATCTCTCACTATATTTCAAAATATAGTGAAGCACAGGGGGCCGTTACGCATCGAGGTCATGGGTTGAATGAGGAAATTAAAACTCATTCTTTTCTAAGTTCTTGACGTATAGTATTGCTTGAAAAGTTGCAAAATATTTTCAGGTCAACCTGTTCAGTGGGAGGTATTTATGCTGCTCTCCAATCATAGGTATTGGTCAAGTTTTCTTTGTTCAATCATGAGTCGTTATTAAAAAAGATAAAGCAATGTTGATCGTGTAATACAGACTTGGATAATCAATATTAGTTTTTAGTAATGAGGGAAAAGTTATTTATTTTTCAAACACTTTTTGCGTGGTTTGCTGGTCCACTGGAGAAGATTGAGGGCATGCAAGCAAGGTATGCTGTATGTGATCGGAAAGAAGGATTTCTTGGCTTCCGTTTGGTACCAAACATTGTTGTGTAAAGTTAAGGAGATGCATTTCTAGATGCATTTAAATGTCATTGCACCTTACGTTTTTGTCATTGGTAAGGATTCCGTTTTTATTATTGATCTGGGCATACAAACGCAGACGTATGCAATTTGGGGCAAGTAGTGTGCCCGTCTGGTTTAAGGTTATTAATGATCTGATTAACAATGCAATTCCCTGCATAGAAGTGGCAGCCTGCAAGATGTAAAATTACACGATAATCTACAAGCCTTGTTTAATGAGCCCTCCTAGTGACGAATACCGCTAATACTGGCATCATCGGTATTATGAAGGGAGTTACACTGGTGTCAAAAAAATTACTACAACTACAAGAGAAAAATATCAGACAGACCTCCTCAGCCTCAGCTTGGAGCTCCTGCTCTTGGACCTTAAGTACGTCTCTGAGGTGGTCAGTATGAGCGGCTGCCTGTCGCCGAAGCTGAGTCCTCATCTCTGCTTCCATCACCTCTCTCAGCTCTACTTGCTGCAGGAATAACAAGGTATGGACATCAAAATATTTAAGTCGATTTAGAATACCTTATACATAGCAAGCTTTCAAAAGCAAATCCATCTTAAATCCTCAGTCCTTTGATTCACACCTTTCTCTCTTGTTCTAGTCGTGCTTTCTCCAGGTTGTGTTCCACAGCCAAATTAACTGCCTTCTCCAAGGCTTTTTGGTCCTCCAACTTCTGCTGCTCCAATGCTGACTCGATGTGAACCTGTTCTCGAACCCTCTGCTCGGCCAACTCTCGGTTCAGTTGGTCAATTCGACGGTGAGCATGGGCTATCAGGGCGTTTAAATCATCAACAGACAGTGTACCAGCTGGGGGAAAAGAAGAAAACCGACAAAATATTTTGGTTACAAAGTTTCACTACAGTGAGGGATCAACCTATCAAAAATCAGCTTGTGTTCGTTTATTAGTGTCATCTTACAAAGTCCTTTCCAATTGGCTTGGATTTCTGGAGTGATGCTGCTCAACTCCCGCTGGAACTGCTGCTTGGCCTCATTGACCAGTTCACTGTACTGGGAGACAATCTTTGCCTCCGACTCCACAGACTGCACCTATACACATGTGACATTACATTCAAATACAGAGACAGCTCTCCTGAATCTATGGCTTGAATAATTGTTGTTTGTATAACAGTGGGTACTACATATTCCTGCTATAAATAAATGTACATATTATAGTTGGACTATTAAGGATATTGTAATACGAGAGTTTAGAGAGTCTGTACCAATACTAGTAATACCAATTCCGTTATGATGTTTTTAATTTTCAAATTCTGACGATCTTTTGACACTTCCATTGTCAGTTTTGGAACCTGTACTCACAATTGATGGTGCTTTTCGAATGTAGCTAAAATCATTCCATGCTGCAGTACCCATGCTGGCTTTTATGGATGGTTTTATTTATTTTTTGTTGACCCTTTTATTGAGGTGTTCACTAACTAACTGAGGTGTTCACTAACTAACTGAGGTGTTTACTAACTGTGCCATTGGTACACTTGGTATGGAGTCGTGTTGCACGGACTCGGAACGTCTTTTGGTAGGGAATTGTTTTGGTAGTTTGAAAAAAGAAAATGCATTTGATCGATGCACAGTGATTATTGTAGCACGCAAACATACATATAGATGTTGTTTACACAATATGGTAATATTAAATTGTCACAAAACCATTGATTTGATGATGTAATGCAGTTACATATTAGGAAGACCTAAAAAAAATTCACAAAACAGAAATGTCCCTGTTTACTTGCAATCTACCTTTTTCCCGTTTACCATCGAACATTGCCATGCCCATCAAAATCATGTTCCTTAATTGGGTTTGAATATAGATTTAAAACCTTCATATTAGACAGGGCCAATAACAGACTTAAACAAACATCGAAACACATCTTTGTGAGACCCTGTTGGATGTCTTCTTTCCCACAGTTGGGATTTTCTTTAGAATAATATATGTGTATTATATTATTCAAGGCCTATAAAAGAGTGTGAGCATGTGTACCATGCCCTACCTTATCAACTGCCTTGTCCAAGTCAACCGTCATGCTGTGGAGATTTTCCTCTGCTGCCAGAACCATTGGACGGAGCGCTGCCACCTTTGAGTCCTTTGCTGAATCAACCACCGCCCTGAGAGAATCCAGTGAATCTCTGCTCATATGTGCCCAATGGAGCAGGGGTCAAATTAGGGGATCAAGAGAAGGGAATTAATGTGTGAGCACCAGAGGAGAGAAAAAAGGATCACATTTCCCAGAATCTCTAATTTCTACAACTGTAGTCTGGTTGTTGATCTGTGGCATCTATCCCTGTTTTCCTGCATATTAGGAACACCCACCCTAAACAGTATCAAATGATCGAAATAAAAAATTATTGAGGAACACATATTTTTTGATGAAGTAAAAATGCTGTGCTTCATTGTTTTTTTATTGAATTGTAGTGTGCCAGGGGTGCGTGTTAAGATATATCTCACCTGGCCTGCAGTAGAGCTACTCCAGCCTCTTCTACATTGCGACTTCTTGCACATACAGCATCTTCTAGATCCTTCCAGTGGGCTGACCTCTGTTCAGCTGAGACCTGGACATCATAATTATCATCATCACTATGATACCTTTTGGGATTATTTTATTGTATCATTGATTTTTCAGAGTTGACTTGGAATTAGGCCACGATAATTAGGCCATCGACTTATTGTGCGATATATGGACATGACCTCGATCATTTTTGCTGACCTCGATATTGCCCAGTGTGTTTACATGCGTGTTGGTTTACATAAAGGTCCTTTTACATTGAACACGATTGTTTGTTGTGATATTTTCCAACGTCAATAAAATAACATCTGTTATATGCAATGATAATTCATCTCGATAGCAGTCGCGCTACAAGCCAATGTTAACTTGCACTGCGGTACGTGAATATAGGTTGCTGTGGATCAGTGGTTCCCAACTGCCTGAGCACATCATTTTGATTCAGAAGTGAATGTTTAGGGCCCGTGTCCACATAGTACTTTTTCCTGGGCACTGGGGAGCGCTGGGATGAAGCACTTGTGCAGCGAGAGAAAAGAACACGCAGGCCCAGTGAATAACAAGTGAAAAACTCTTTGAAAGGGTGTACTTTATTACACCCTTATTATGCTATTATATTATCATTAAATGAGTGGTATAAAATACGCTTACAATTTTAATATCATTTATCGCCATTATTTCTGGGACAATACATCATCAAGCAAAAGTAGGTATCGTGACAGGCCTACTTGGGATTTCAACAGTTGTTAAGACTGTTAAAAACATGATAAACAACTCATTATCCAAGTCAAGCCTACTGTTTTTAAAATACTGTGTTTGTCAGAGGCCAGCATTCAATGCAGACTTCCTGATATAGCAGTAGATGATGTACAGTACCTCAGTTTCCATAGCCTCCTTCAGCTTGTGTGTGTGTTGCAAAATTGCTTGTAGTGCAGCTTCCTGAGCTTCAATGGCCCGCAGTGTAGCTTTGGCTGAGTTGGCCAGGGAGTTTTCAAGGTTGTCCGACACAACTATATGTTTGTGAGACAGGCAACAACAAAGATTAGGACAC
>OOFG01065929.1:18123-36357 GCA_900323295.1 Molva molva | reverse complement strand
TCATTCTGTGAAAACCTGCCTCAAATCTGATCACATGTGCTTGCATATAGTATATAGTACAGTACCTTTAGAAGTACATACACTTGCTATGCAAATTGTGTGCATTACCAGGCACACACACACATATGCACACGCACGCAAGTGCACACTTACCTTTGTGCTGTATCCCAGGTGTGTGGAGAGGTTGCTGCATTGTTTGATCTCATGTATGCATGTGTGTGTGTGTGGGGGGGTGTCTGTGTGTGTGTGTGTGTGTGTGGGTGTGGGTGTGGGTGTGGGTGTGTGTGTCTTTGTGTGTGTGTCTGTGTTTGCGTGTGTGTGTGTGTGTGTGTGTGTGTGTGTGTGTGTGGATTTGATGAACGTGTGTGCCTGTGTGTGTGTGTGGGGGGATTTTTGTTTGTGTGTCTGAGAAAAGGAATAGACTGCTGTTGTCCTAGTGTCTGTTATGCATGAGGGAACATCTGACATTAAACAGTTTGTTACATTATCATAATTTTATACTCTCATACACTCTCTATCTCATAACCGCAAATTCTATCTTTCCTTCTTTCACTCTTTCTCTCTCTCACACACTTGCATACGCTGCCACATTATAACACAACCGCACAAATCAAGATGTGTGTGTGTGCGTGTGTGTGTGCGTGGGTGTGTGCGTGTGTGTGTGCGTGGGTGTGCCTGGACTGTTTTCCTTGTTTTTACAGCACACTGTCCCTGACAGCGTTTTCAACTCAGGGTCTCTTGCATGTGTATCTAAATTAGTCATAGATTTATATATAGATTGGCTCTTCATTATTAATACAACAAACGTGTTGATGTATTCAATATTTACAACAAGTTTTTCTCGCAACAGATTTATAGAATTATAGTATGTTGCAATCACAATCAAAAAACACTTTGATTTGAGAGAGAGAGAGAGAGATTTACATATCTATTTATGGATCATATATAGATCATCTGAAATGCCAGGGTAAGTGAACCTGTTTCAGCCTGGAATGGGGATTGAAATGTATAAAATTATAATTCTGGCTCAGAGTGACCGTTATGACTTAGCGTACCTCTCGTTATGACTTAGCGTACCTCTCGTTATGACTTAGCGTACCTCTCGTTATGACTTAGCGTACCTCTCGTTATGACTTAGCGTACCCCTCGTTATGACTTAGCGTACCTCTCGTTATGACTTAGCGTACCTCTCGTTATGACTTAGCGTACCTCTCGTTATGACTTAGCGTACCTCTCGTTATGACTTAGCGTACCTCTCGTTATGACTTAGCGTACCTCTCGTTATGACTTAGCGTACCTCTCGTTATGACTTAGCGTACCTCTCGTTATGACTTAGCGTACCTCTCGCCGGCTGCGTCACTTCGTAGCGCGCCTCCAAAATGACACTTCAATGTCATGAAGGACTTGAGCAGAATATTCAAAAACTGGTTGGTGTAGACCGGCAAAAATGTAGGATTTTACACCGCTTTTTTCTGAATCCCGCTATTTTTTAACAGTGACAAAATGGCATTATTAGGTTATGCTTAAGTGTTCATTTTTAGAACCATAACATTCATACTAGCATGTTTGAAACCAAGACAACATGATTCTGTGTTCACTGGCCCCTTGAAGGTAGCCCACTCTGAGAAACCAGCCAGAGGAAAGCTAGATTTCTAAAGTATCCAACCAAAGAAATTCCCACCCCTCCCTTCATGTCTCCCTCCTCCTGAAATAAATTGCCTACCCTACCTTTAAATACATAATTGTACACAAACACATTTGTTTCATACATTTCACAAAGTCAAAGGTCAATCTTGTTATGAAACGACAACATAAACACATTAATTAGTTTACGATCAAAGAGAAAATCAACGCCATAGAAATTCAAACCATCATGTGATTCATCTTCAGTTCTCTGCTTGATTGCCACAAAGCACAACAGCTGAAGGGACATGGTTAGGTGTGGGGCCCTTACAGAAAAGGCAACAGACATCCCAACAGTCTCACACATCACGACACTTTCCAAAGTACTGCATTTATGTGGAGCATTGCAACCATTGGATAGGTTAGACTACATGTTAGACTATCATACTAACTATCATAGAATTCTAGGTTTCCCTGACTTGGATTTACTTTGCGTACAAAATATATCTCATCTGTCTCATCACATCATGGATCATAAATCGTATATGAAAGGCCTCAACATGGACTCCTCTAGGGAGGGCCCCTCACACACGAGGAAGAATGTCAATGGAACGCTTGCATTCGGCCGATGTCAATTCAATGTTTATTTTTTATGTTTTTTTAATAGTTAGTGCAGTACACCCTAAAGCACATGAATGCCACATGATTCCATTTCCTTTCATTCATAACAGCAGAACGATAACAGCCAGGACGGCGTGTGTGTGTGCAGGTCTCGTATGTCAAGGCCATCGACATCTGGATGGCGGTGTGTCTTCTCTTCGTCTTCTCAGCGCTGTTAGAGTATGCGGCCGTGAACTTTGTCTCCAGGCAGCACAAGGATCTCCTCCGCTTCCGGCGACCGCACAAGAACAAGCAGAAGGTGAATGAGGAAGCACACGTCTCTTAACAATCGCTAATGATCAACCAAATGGCTCCTATTTGGGTATTGCTAATCATAAATAGGCAAGACAAAAGGTTCTGCAGAGTTAACTGAGCCAGTGTCTAAGACGTAATGGTGCATCTGCAGTATCTGCTGCTAACCCTGTGTGGAGAACAAATGGTATGGCTTGAAAGAAGAGAGGTTTCACACTTTTGTTTGCAAAGGTGTCTTGCATCCCCCTTGTGTGCACTGTCTGGTGTCTTACTGCATGACACAGCATGGCTGTAGCTACCTCCATCTGATTTGGTTCTTTTGTTCTGTATTTGATGGATGAACCATTGCATGTCAGGGTGGACAGCAGAAGCTCCTGATTCAGTCGAGTCATCCAATTTACTTGACTTTAAAATGTAATTTCCACCCCTCGTAAAAGTAAATATAATTACCGCAAATATTTAGCAGAACAACAAACTTTAGCAAATTATAGTTTTCTTTAAGATGTTGAAGCTGCTATCAGCAATTTTTGATCATCCCACTTAGTTATGATTCAATTGTGTTTTGATATAGTGTCATGGTTCTCATGCATTGGGCTCTAGGATAATGGCAAGTATAATCACATGAATGCATGAGAACCATGAGCCCCAATCAAACAAAATGTAATCATAACAAAGTGGAGCGTGCAAATATAGCTGAATGCAGCTTTAAACCTTTTTTTTACGAACATTAACATTAATTGACTGAATCGTCCACCCTTGTGTTTTATTCAGAAGCCATTGTTCTTTCTTTACATATGTGTATGTGTGTCTGTGTGTGTGTGTGTGTGTGTGTGTGTGTGTGTTTGTGTCTGCCCCCCTCTGCTGTATCCACTATCCACTGCATGCATGCTGCCCTCTGGTGGTAGAATAGTAAAGGTGCAGTCGATCCTGTGGAGCTGGCTGCCTCCCTACAGCGTATTAACACTGACAACGGCCTCAAGCCCCCTGGCCCACTGTATGGGTCTATGACCAACATCTACACCAACAACCACAGGGTAATGACATCTTGTGCATGCGTGAAAACGGGAGATGGAACAGGGTTGATGTTTGCAGGAATATCCACATTATGTGGGTTGCAAGTCCTATCACTTTACGCTGGTAAATGTTACACTGGTCATCCAGTGTATTGTTTCTCAATCAATTGCTCTAGAATAGATCTATTTTCTCCTGTTATAGCCTGTATTAAAAACATACATTTTAAAACCTATGTTTCTCCTAGTGTAGAGTATGTGTACCGTTGTACACTCAAACACAAGCGAGGTAATACATTCTTGGGATACTTGATCCATAGATGAATCTTGGTTCCAAAGCCTTGACTGTTATCCATGTCCTACTGATTATACACATGTATGGCAGAAAACAATATGATATGAATCATAAGTAGCTCTATTGTACCTGATGGTCTGTGTGAGTGTTTCAGATGAATTTTTGCTTATTGCTTTGTTTGTAAATCTTTCAGAATTCCCTTTTTTTTCGCGATTTATGACAAATGTTGACACTAAGTCTAAATAATAGCAGCAGTGACCTGGTATGGTGGACAACAGGCTTATGACCTTGCACAATGCCTATGTATTTTGCATCCTCTTACTCTGTTCCCAGAGAAGCAAAGCAGCCTTCATGTCTTACATAGGGAGTCACTTGTTCAAAGAAAGGTCATCTGGTTAAAAAGAATCTAAATCTTCCCAGCCTAGAATAACTCCCGGTCCGATCCGGGGCAGATGGAAGGGAAGTGGAGGAGAATGGAAGAGGAAAAGACACTCTTTATACAGTGTCTCCTAGAGTGACTCCTACAATCCTGAACTCCATTGAACTGCAACCAGTAACCAGTGTTTTTACTTTATATGTAGAGAGAGAACAAAATGTAAACTAAATTAAGGACCATATTCATTTAGACTCAAACATGTGTATTGGGACGTCAAAAAGTCATGAAGAAATAAAACGTTAAATATCAATCAACGCAATTTATTCTGTAGTGTAGGACTTTAGATAATGCATTTTATTCCCAAATTCTTTTGAAAATTCCCAATCGTCTCATCGGGAGTGCCCATGTTGCATCCACCGGCCAGAGAGAGGGAGTTGGCCAAGTTGTAATTAACCTGCTAGCCCATCAAACAGTGGGTGATGGCCCTCTCCAGGTTAAACATGCTATTCCATGCTATTGGCATGGCATATTCCTTGTTATTGGCTATATATCTAAAAAAAAGTGTAACCAAATGAACCATATGGATGGACAGCCTTGATCTGGGATTTGTTTCAGTGGATTTTAGTTAACAATAGAAGTCCATCACAATGAAGGTCCGTTATCCTACTGCTCACTGAGCCATGAAATAATATATATTCTGGCTGTATCACAAACTACAAACAGGTTTTGGACATTGGAAATAAATGTATTAAGGAAGCCAGTGATCCAAAAAGGAAGATGGTTGAGGGCAAAGGTCAAAGAAAAAGCGATAGTGAGGCTGTTGACAGCAGTTAGACAGCTTATGGTCGTCTGATTTGCATATATGGTCACAAGAGATTGCTGAATAATAAGCTATAGATATTAAATTATGCAAAACATGAAATGGATTTAAAGGTTCAGATAAAGGGCCTCTATATGCGAGCAGACTGCCTAATGATTTGTAGCGACAAGCAAACTACTACTGATCCCTTAGTGTGGTGCATGTGTTCACCGCAAAATTGCTGTTACAGGCAGATTGACAGCTGGTAGGGTTGAAAACATTATGTGGCAGCACCTGCACAAAAATGGAAGAAGTTGGTGTCGCAAGGATGTTCAGACCATAACAGTTTGATTAACCACTGTGTTGGACCATCAGACGTCACATTTAAACTGTACATTGCAGGGGTAGGGAGAGCTATGAGGGTTTGAGCCCTTCAGTCCATTACAACAGTGATGTCATGCAGAGTTTGAGGGGCCCTCAACCTCTCAAATTGTAGCACCCTGGAATACTGCTTTGCAATATTGTACATTGTTCTGACTACACCACTGATGAAAGATATTTCTTGGGACACTTCAAAGTGTTTGATTTAATGGAGAATGATCATGGCAAGACACCGTGGCAGCTTTTACCAAGCATCTTCAGAGAGACAATGGGTACATGATTCTTTAGGGATCTGGTTGGCAGTAACCACAAAGGCTCTTGGGTGTGAATCAACCAAACAAAGCTGGGGGGAGTGACCATCGTGGAGGGTTAAGGATTGGCCGTGGCTTAAAGCAGCCCTGGCGGGAGGGGCCAGGTTAGTTTACAATACTATGGGGGAGGTGGACACGGCTGCAAGGATGCAAGACAACTAAAGGAATCCACACAATAACAAAGTCATTTTTCCATGACTGTTCCACCGGTTTTGACCATGAGATCAAAATGACATTGTGTGAACAGTAATGGTTGTCAATTAAGTAGGTGGCTACTCTTGTGGTTCAAATCATATTGTTATATTTTTGAAACAGGAGAACAACTCCTTAAAGGCCGTTGTAAACCCTATCAGGTGTAGGCGGAGACGATGGGGAAAAGTTCTAAAAAACATACTGTAACAGAGATGGGATTGATAGAAAACTTGTCAAAATGAATATTTGAAACAAATTGTAAACAGTACATGAACAATAGATATAATTCAAATGAGTCCTGAAATAAGAAAGATCAAAGTGGGTGTCTCTGGTTTTGGTACACCGGAGGAACTACGGTGTCTTGAAGAGTCTTCCTCAGACAATGTTTTTGTGATAAAGTTGTGTAGGAATCCCTTTGCAACAAATGCAAACGGACCAGCATAGGGGAAGTAGATAGCAAATATAAATGACATGAATACTAAAATATAAATTACAATTAATAGAAAGTAGACAACTACCAGACAGAACCACGCAGATCTGCATAAGACAAAAAAAATTATATACACAATATATAATTCCATGCGTTCTAGTCAAAACGAGATAAAACAGTTTTTTATTTTCTCAGACCATTGGCGTAGAGATCTGATAGTGGTGAATGAGTCTTCTGCCACACTGCTTTGGTGGCACATATTTCTTAAAGGGGTATTTTTTTATTAAAATAAGACAAAAATAAGAGAAAAGTGGTGTGAAATGCCGTTTTTGTGTTGCGTTTTTTCGTGACGAAGAGAAGGCAGATTTATTTTAGTGAGAGATAAAACAGCTGCACAATCAGCCAGATCAACATACATCTCTGATAGGGGCTTTGATGTGACTTTGTGATTTTTGTCAGCATAGTAGGGCACAGCGGAACGCTGGGTTGAAACGCTTGTGAGGTTACAGAAAAAATCGCTGCATGCGGGTTTAGTTTCTATGGCAACATAGCATCACTCTAACCGCTGCTGTATGACAGACTAGGGTCACGTAGTTTACTTTTTATTATCTATATTTGACATATCATAAAGTTACGGATAGACAGACACAAGTTTCTCCTCCACTTCCTTGTTTACAAGGTGTCCCAAAGGCATCATGTGAGATACATAGTGAGTGATATATTGAGTGAGAATATAGTGAGAATATTTTCGATATAAAGATAAACATATCGTTTTCCAACAACTTTGCTAGTAAATCTGTTCATCTGTTATCTGTTATGTATGTGTTTTAACACATTACCATTTGAAGTATTGAACCATCTGTGATTCTGAAATACTAAAGTAATTAACAACACGCAAAATATATCTACTTCCTCTAAAAGGGTTGAATTCATAATATGGTCATGTGAGAGAGAGGGGTTGAGAAGAGAGAGATGTAAAGAAGGAGTTCAGATAAGAAGGAGGTGTAAACTTTCTGGTCAGAGTATCAGACTTGGCTACAGTGGCAATGCAAATGCTAACTATAGCCCCTTTGAAACATGCAGTCTCACACTGCAATGTTCCAGGAAGATTTCCTGCAACAATTATCCTGTTGCAAGCTTCTCACACACACACACACAAACACACATACTACCACAGAAATATAACAGTAACCACCTGTAGTCTACAGTCTGTAGTCTAATATATTATCATCATGTTTGACCTCACAGGAAGAGGAGGTACGTGACAGCCACCGCAGCTTCACAGGCTCCACCCCTGGCAACCACAAGGAGTCCATTTCCAAGGCCAGTGCAAACAGTGCCGTTGCCATAGCGACAACCCCAGGAGGAACCGCGGCTCTCGCCACCCACACCATCGCTGGTACAGTCGGAGGGAAAGGTGCCGCGGGCCCTGGTGGCAAAACCCACGAGGAGATGAGGAAGCTGTTCATCGACCGCGCCAAGAAGATCGATACGGTGTCCAGGGCTGGCTTCCCCCTGGCCTTTCTGTTCTTCAACATCTTCTACTGGGTGCTTTACAAGATACTGCGGCACGAGGACGTACACAAGCGCTAGACTATGGAGGGGTTTCTCTGGTTCCCAGGGAGCGACCTGGGGGAAATAGGGGATGTCTTTATAAGAAGATCGGGGAGAGGAGTATCGGAACTACCTGATTACTTTCTAAAAATACTTCTTTCTTTCAAGAGACAAAGTGTGCAAAATATGCTTCATTGATTAAATGAAAAGATAAAACAATGATATAAAGGAATTCCACTTAAAGCATGCTCAGACATGCTCACAATTTTGACGTTAATAGGCAGAAGCGGTAGAATACATGCGCTCTTTATGTTTTATGTACACAAATCCTGAGTCACCAAGTGCTGTAGGTTGGATTTAAGAGCAATTATCTGAGCAATTAATTAGAAATGGCTTATTCATCTGTCAGCTATTAGTGAGTGAAGAAAATAAATTATATATACACACTAATCATAATATATGAATATAGATTTGGGTAATGGCAAGTCATAATGCCTTCATAGCAGCTTAGACAAAGTGTTAAAACTGCCTTTGTTTTAAGGGTTCTTTAGCATTCTAAGCACATTGAACTTTGCATCAAGGAGGACCGATCTGTTAACTCTACAATAGTTATATTACACAACAAACACAGTATCAACACATTGGTGTTAGGTTTTGTTTCACTTGATTTACTTTTGAAGAACCTTTTCCCTCCTGATTTACATTGCAACTGCATATTACCAGTGATGTTGGGGGGTTATGATTGAAAGCTCCCTGAAAGTTAAACATCGGCTTTCATAAAAAGTAATATTTTGTTGGAGACTTTTAAGTAAGCACATGTGGACATTTAATAACATAATATGTTTAGCTGTTCTCCCTGGTAACAGCTGGATATCCTATGCATATTTAACTGAAAAGACATGCTATGCATATTTAAATGAATGGAAATGGACATTGAGAACTGCCAATGTCATTGAACAATGTGAATTTCAACTAAACATTGTGTTCTTTGGAATATCCTTTCGAAACTGTGAGAGATGCACTTTGACGCTTCCCTAACATATATTCCATGGACTTTTGACAACACAAAAACTACAAAACGTCAGGTTTATGACTACAAATATGGGGGTCCCTTCCCTAAAAAAAAAAAGAAATACCTGATTCTAAATACCACTGCTATTATGAACTTCTACAATGGAAGATACAACATGTACTCACAACAGGTATATGGACTACAAACACCAAAGGCTCCCGTTTACACTGTGCTAGGGACTAGAGTTGATGTGAACCACTTGGTCATCTCCAGTAGCACAAACACATGCTATGCATACGTGTGCGCGCACACACACACACACACACACACACACACACACAAACACACACACACATACCAATTTATATATATATACTACTGTTTTGTTCATCCATAGATTTAATTTACAAAGTAAGAAGAAAACTTGGCTTGAACTCAATGATTTATTTATCACGTTATCCTTCCTTCCCGGCCACAAAAAATAGTATATAGTATAGAAAGAACGTACACAAGTGAACTCA
The DNA here is from genome assembly GCA_900323295.1 of Molva molva. NCBI lineage: Eukaryota > Metazoa > Chordata > Actinopteri > Gadiformes > Lotidae > Molva > Molva molva. Next base: position 26,941 of record OOFG01065929.1, on the reverse strand, counting down.
TTCTAGCAACACCAGCTTTGTAACACTGCCACACTTTTCAATGTTATGCTTAAACAGTGCCATCAATTATGATATTAGGTACTATTAAATAATATTGAACAAATACACACACACACGCACACACACGTATAGACAAACACCTTCAAAAACACCAGTGTTGTCTTAAGATTGTCATCACTCAACCCAGTTCAGGTGTGCTTAAATGTGGAGAAATCCCCACCTATATAAGGTAATCATTCATCATTCAGCAGCTATGTCAATGCACCACCAACATGCCCTTTTTATTTTCTTTTCTGTTCAACAAGGATGTTAAGTGCAGGGGGACATGCACAGAGGGAGCCAAACCAGCCAGTCCTGCCAATCCAGTTCCTGCTCTCTGTGGAGTGACTGGGAGAAGTGAAGGAGGAGTTACATTACTCCTGCTCAGTGAGTGTCAAACGATCCTGGGGTTTTTACTGCTGGCTACCCATGGTGGTGGTTCTGTAGTCCTGATGTTGTTTTGACACTGTGGCACGATTTGACAAAAGTCAATCCTGTATTTAGCTGTATATTTCTATGGTGAAGAATATATTGAAAATATTTTTTTGTACAAGTGATGATACTAATAAATGTCATGCATGAACCAAGGCCAGTTTCTGATTTTGTTTTGAGTCAGTTTTGCCGTTTATATGCCTGTATTTATTGTATGTTTTTGTTCATCTTTTAAAATATTAACTCAATATTACACAATTAGTAGTAGTAGAAATGGATATGAATATTATAATATATAATAATAAACAACTACTGCTATTACTACTACTGCTATTCTGCTATATAGTCAGGTAACAAAAAGGTTCAGAGCCACACCCCCGTTCCATTGGGCGCAGTACACCCATTGGTCGGCTTGATTGAGGAACAACACTTTATTATTAAACATTTAAAAAAAACTGAATAACTTATACTTGTTGGGTGTGTTAACCCTATGTTAAAGCAGATGTGTTTCGTCAACCGTTCTGTTCAACATTTTGTGTACAGTGTCCTGGAAAAAACAGTGTTGCTCACAGGTGCCTTTCAATTGCCAATGACTTGCCCTCCAGACACCTATATTCGTGATTATTACTGTTAGTAAGGTACTTTGAGGTTATATAAGGGGGCCCCATGGGCTGCATGGCTCACACACACGTCCTCCTGTGATGTAGACTAAAGTACTGAAGAAAGCACACAAACATACCACACAAACCTTATTTATTTAGTGTAAACAAGGTGTAGAAGCTGCAACACTAGATCGATGTTCATGGAAGAATGAAGGCAGCCCTACAATAAGGGTCAAAGGAAGGGTTTGTGTGAATAAACACGTTCACCTGGCAGTGCACCACAGTACATGTTATCTGTATTTACACAAAGCTTACACTAAGCCTCATGCTTCCAAGTGTGTTGTTGCCATGGAAGCATAAGGGGGAAGTAAGCGAGAGACATGGAGTACGATAAATTGAGGTATGTGACAGCTAAAAAAAGGTAGAGGGAAAAACAACAAAAGCAGAGATATAAGTGCATGAGAAGACCTATTGAGAGGCGCCTGAATTTGGACCTAACACACAAACATATGTTTGTATAGAGTGATAGAGAGAGGAAGGAAAGGAGAAGGAAACGATCACGTGGCTAAAAGAGAGAGAGAGAGAGAGACTAAGCGACAGGATGAAGAAAGGAAAAGAGGGTGGGAAGCAGCGCTGCTAAGGGAGATAGTGAAAGCACACACACACACACAGGAGTCATTGCGAGTAAAGCTTGTCAGATAAGGGAGTGCTGGGGAGAGATAGGGAGAGAGAGAGAGAGAGAGAGAGAGAGAGAGAGAGAGAGAGAGAGAGAGAGAGAGAGTGAGAGAGAGAGAGAGAGGGCAGTCACTTATTCACAAGGAGAGCATCGACACAGCTGGAGCGAAACACATTTCAAGAAAAACATTTCTTCTGATCAAAAGACAAAATAGAGGAGCGAGTGTTTGGAGTCGAGTTTGACTTTTCCCCCGAGCAACCGGAGTCCAGCGGCCGGTGATGTCGTTGTGTGGCAAGGTAGCGCTGGTGACCGGCGGGGCACAGGGCATCGGCCGAGCTGTGGTGGAGGCACTTCTGCAGAGCTCAGTTAAGGTTAGTAACCCAGTAGACCGTATGGACGCATGCATGGCTGGAATCCATACGGCTCAGAGTGGAACACACAGGGTCCCGTCCTCCAGCCTGGGGTGTTTCTTGTCTTTACCTTTTTACTCACAAGGCATTCTGTGAAATTAAATGATATTTAATAATGACATTCTGTTTTGTTTAGTGTTTATAAAGAGACAATTGCTTTAATGAGCATGAGTGTAGTTCAATGGCTGTTCATTTATGTGCGAGTATGTAACAAGTCTCAGATAGATGTTAGGGGAATACGAGCTGTTGGCCTGGCTCGAGGCTGAGCACTCACTGCTTGGCAGCACTTATTCATTTTGATTTATGAGGAATAGTTTTGCTGAATAAGACAACTTGTGTATGAAGGTTATTTTTTTGTTTTGTTTCGCATATTTGTCTTTGGTCAGCACTCGTATAAGAGAAAGAAAATCCCTCTATTTAAATGAAATATGTATTTGTAATTGTGAATTGAACCTATACATTCATAGTTGACTGCATTATATAGGACGTTTCACTTATGTATTGTTTTCTCCTCTCTGGACTTTGATCACATTTTAAAAACAACCTTTAATAATCACATTTCAGACTACAGAATACTAAGTTACTGGTATAAGTTTGTTATAATGTATAGAGCTAGGAGATATCCAATTCTAAATAACTAACTAAAAAGTAATTTGTGACTGCAAGTAAAAAGATACTTGATTCAATAAAAAAAAGAAATGATGACATTTTTCACTAAAATGACGGAGTTACCCCCGTCTAGATCTACTTTACAGAGTCCATATGCTGCTCTGCTGTTTGGGTTACCTTAGAAAATACCACAATGCCCTGATGTTTCCAACATGTATATTAGATGTACTGCTACTATGTCAAATTCTGTTAAGAAAGTTTGAAACTTTGGCACAATTTATACTGGATCAATTTGACCCCTCATCCTAGACTGCAGCACATTCTACAGTACATCATATTTCACAACCTAATGTCAGTGGTGCATTGCATTCACTGCCATTCCCACTTCTTCCCAGTTTGAGCAGATTCAAAGCATGATAACGGTTGTGCATAAGACAACAAATTTCAAAATGTCAACAGGAAACAGCTTGTATAATATGCCTTCACTTCACCACACACACAACTGGTTTTAGGTCCTTTTGATTTTCTCTGCAGGCGTGGCCAGTAAAAACACAGAGCTGCTAGACACAATATCAACAAGTCATTGAAAACAAGTTACATCACGGTAGCTATGTTTGCCAAGAGAACAATATACAATTATTCACAATTGTGTAAGTCATTTTTAAACTGATTCTGAAGTTAATTTAAATGTATGTGATTTGGCATTTGTGCCTTTGAAATGTGATATCTTCCGTAACTGGAACTCCCTCCACTCCTTTCTTAAAAGAGAACTACACACTAGAACCTTCTTTGTGGTTCTTCAGTTTGGATTGTAGGCTGTGGATGTTCTCAGCCTCACATGTAAGTGGCTTAAGATAAAAGCATATTCTGCTAAATGACTACATGTCAGTCAGTATTGCTGCTGAGACAAAACTGGATGGATGGAGGAAATGTAAAGTTCAGGTCATTAGCTTCTGATCAGCCCGTTTATACGTTCACACTACACTAGTAAGCTTCAACTCATCTCCACTCATCTCTTTCTATTGGTGTCCTGCTGACAGAACCTATAACAACATGAGAATAAACGGGTGTGTGTTTGGTCCTTCTCTAGGTGGCTGTGGTGGACCTGAATCAGGAAGTAGGATGTGACTGCAAGGTCCAGCTAGACACTGCCTACGGAGAGGGAAATTGCACTTTTATTCAGTGTGACATCACAGATGGGGATACACTCAAAGGTATTTGATTATATTATTCTATGCCAACATACATCTGGCTTGAAGCCTTCTGTACTGCTCTAATGTTCTTTTTCATCGGTAAATCGTTTGAAAAGAGGATGTACCTGTATATCATGAACATGACTGTTTTGTTGGATCGATGATGTACAGAAACAAGATTTCAGTGTCAGTAACACCGCTGTGATTGGCTTGTTGTTTTACGAGCTGACTTTGCAAAATCTCCTTAAAGGTCGATTGTATGGCGAAGACATGTTACTACAAGTATGCTTATCTAGTGATATACCAACATTTACTATCTTGGAAGCTGTTTCTTAATATGTATTGGGAAAGGCAGTGTCAAAAAACAAAACAGGCTTTCATTGTCTGTTGAGGAATTAGGGAATGCCCGCAAGCTAACTGCTGAGGAATGCTGTTTCACTTAAAGGTCTGTGCTGCTGTTCACAGGTCACAGAGAAAACAGAACAAGGTGTGTGCATGTGTGTGTGTGTGAGCGTGTGTGTTTGTGTGTCTGTGTGTGAGAGAGAGTGTGTGTGTGTGTGTGTGTTTAGACTTTGCACATTAATCTGGTTTATAAAGATGAACGATGTCCCGCTGTGTGTACATTTGTAATAAGTGTATGCATGCATGTGAACTTTTGTGCGCTTGTGAGGTTACGTGAACTCTTGTGTAAGCTTGTGAGGTTATGTGTGAGTGAGGTATTTGTACTTCTCAATCTCTAATTTCCATTCAATGTATCTGTCTTATCTTGTCAGTTTAGAAAAGGATTACAATTATGTACATGTCTGCCAAGAACTAGACCACTTCACATTTTACAAAGAGGTTATTGCATAATCAAATATAATACATAGTCATAATCACATAGTCAATTGATTTTTTTATTTTCAGGACAATATATTCAGACATGGCTGGCATAGTTTTATGTTGTTGTATTTTTTCCGATTTCGGACCAAATATAACATCCAAAGCATTATTCATCTGCAAGAAGAAGACCCTTTGGGTGTCATTGCTGTCCAAAGCAGTCGCAGAGCTTCCCTGCATACTTCTATTCTGTTTGAACTCTGCAATGAGTTCGAGGGAAAAAATGTCTTCTTCTTTTAAAAACGTCTATCAAGTTACAGCAAGACCTTTAACTGCCACCATGCATGCAACGTTGCATCACTGCTGCAGCTTTAGGAAAGCATGGAGTGTATTCTGTAGACCATATCTACACGATTGATCTGTGACTTGTAATGTGCTATAGGACAGCAATTTCATTTGATGAAAATAAGCATTTACCTATCAAATAGTGAGGTTAGTTTAAGACTTGTGCAGAGGAGAAAAACATTTCCTCTATTTTGTAATTGGAAAAAAAACATTAATTTACTTGGGTCCCACATGTGCATCGGCTTGTGCAAAGTGGGATTATTGTGCATACATGAATGTTTTAGTGCAAATTCTCAAGCACTGGAACTATTTGAAGGTGCCTATCCTGCAACTGTGCTTCAAGTTTATACAAGCATAAGTATATCTCTGAGTGAATGCATGTGCTGAATGAATGCCCATGTAAACTTGTACGGCAGTATGTTTGTTCCTAATTGTGGGGTTTCCTAGTGTGGAATGCAAAAGGTACAGGTGAAGACACATACTGGATCTACTCCCTCTGGTTCAGCTTCATTCATTGTTTACCTGAAGGATTAGATCAACGCTTTTCTGGAATTAGCATTTATTCTTTGTATTTGTAGATATTTGATAATTGTTCTTATTCTCGTGCCTGCGGGTTAATAACACCTCTTTATGTGTTTTTTCTGAAATCTGTCAAGACAATTCCTGTCTCCTGCAATTTGGCCGCACTCAGATGATTCCATAGGCAGAATGTTACTTACAGAAGCCCTTTCATTCATTTATTATTGAAGAATAAATTAACATATTACAGTTTACTGGTTTGTTCTTTTCCCCCTATATTCGTTTGACTCTTTCTTTGATGTAGATGCCTTCCAAAGAACAGTAGACCAGTTTGGCCGGCTGGACGTTGTGGTCAACAACGCTGGCATCAACAATGAGAAAGACTGGGAAAAGACAATACAAGTCAATTTGGTAAATGACATGTTATCCGCTGGCATTTTGAAATCTTGTTTAACACACCGAAGAATACGCAGAGACAACCCCTACACACAGCACACCAAAACTTCTGAAAATATCGAAATAAATTGATATTTTATGAGTTTATGAGTTCTCAACATCGTTATTATTCCTTCGGTCCTATAATTATACAATTAAAAAGGTTAATGTCATTGATGCCATCAGGCCTGTTATTATATCCTACCGTATCTCCTCAGGTAGCCCATGCAAACTACATAGCCTTTCCTTTTGTAAGCCCTCAAATGAAAACACTGCAGCCTGTCTGGGGCTTAATATCTCCTAACTTGGTCGGCCTAACGGGCCTCATCGCGTGACTTATAGTTCTGATCGTGACATAGATATATAGATACATCTTCCAAATGCAAGACGCAGTTTGAGATGAAACTAAAGTGTAGGTGTCTTTGTGGGGGCGATCCTCACGGGCGTGTCTCATCAAAGCACTGGCACTCTCACACATTTGAGCCCCCGCATGGATGGGTGACAACACTTATTTCGATGTATTTATACTTATAATATGTGTCCTTAATATAAATATCCCATCCTTAGCCTCTTTATTCTACATTTGTATTTCGTATAACGATTGCTAACACCTGCAGTGAGATTTATTCCTTGTGATTTTTACTTTGGCAAATGAATGTCTGATTCTGATAGTGATTTGTCTCTGCAGACGTCAGTCATTAAGGGAACCTATCTCGCTCTGGACCACATGAGCAAAGAACATGGCAAGGGAGGCGGGGTTATTATCAATGTATCCTCCATGGCAGGTAAAACACACACACACACACAAAGGTAAAAAATAAAACACGTCTGCATGTATTATAACTGAACCTTGCCCTCTAGAGGAAACCTGACAGGACAGACAAAAGACATGGCTTTGTCATGGAACGAGACTGGGTTTGTCTAGATAAGTGTACTGGATCATCACATCGTGGTGCCACATTGGCACAGAACTCACTTTGTGAGCAGGTTACATTTCCTGAAGAGTGGCAGCAATGAGGGAGTGATCCACGATGTAAACCATGATGCTGACAGCTGGATTACCAAGTTCTTTCTTAACATGCAAAACGTCCTCCAGATAGATGAACACAAAACAGATGTGTATGAGGATGAGTGCCTTGAGGACTGATGGGGGCATTCACATATGTGAAGACATCACAAATGCTGTCATCACTCAGGTTGACGTAGACTAGAGCAATGACAAGGACACTGTGCAGAAAGAGAGCGGGCAGGTTCAGTACCACAGACAGCGTCTGCTCGAGGCAGTACCCCACAAAGCCGCAGTGCCACACATTCCAACTCACTCTCACATTCATGTTAAAAGTTTAGCTGAGCGTTGAGTTTTGAAAAATGTACAAAGCAAGGCACAATTTACTAATCAGTCTGTGAAAAAAATATATTTGAAAACATATGGTTTGCCAATATGTGTGATACCAGTTTGTAAATAATAAGCACTCAATGTGGTATTGGATTGAGATCTATTTTACATGGGGTTAGAAGTTCAATACTTCAGAATGTAACACACTTTACAAGAAACTTGATGAAAAGTGGTGCAGTTTGGCTATCAGCATTGTGTGATCTGTATTGTGTGTGGATGTATTTCTTTCTGCGCCTGCTTCCCTCACAGTCTCCCACCCCCTCAATGCGTATCCGACCTTTCCCCCACATGCTTGGCTTAGCAAACTGTCTCTCTAACATGGATTTGAGACCTAACCACAAAGGAATTGGCCTCTCCAGGCATTACATTAGATTGTAGCTATGATAGTGAGTGTTTTATTACTGTTACATGCTTATGTCTATTGTGCAATAAAAAAACAACATTGAAATAGTTATTCAATTAAAAGGAAAATTTGATAAAAAATGAAATAAGCCTTGTGAGGCTAACGTTACCAAGTGAACTTGAATGAACTCTATGTTCATTAAACAGAAAAAACGGATGGGCGAAGTCTAAGCCTACACCATTCACTCTCTGCCCCACACTTCTACCATTTCAAGCAGAGCAAACAGGGTTCCTTGTGGCTTGTGGTTGACTGTAAAAATGGGTGTGTTTTGTTTGCTTCTTTCCAAGAAAGTATTTCCCTCAGGTCTTCGGGGAGTCCAGTCATTGTGATACTATTGAATATGAAATGAAGGGTTGTGAGTGTAGAGTTGAAAGAATAGTGAAAACTTTACTAAACTATGTTTTTGTTATCAAGTATTTTGTATTGTAGCCTATATCGTGTGGCCTCAGTACATCTCCCTAACTGAAAACCTTTGTGTTCTTATTATTGACTCAATTTACCACTTCAATGTTATGAGCCTTAATAGTTAGTCAGATTAAATAAATTACTAAAATATTGGCCTATATTGTCTGTAGGCCTACAGCATAGCCGGCATCTGTATTTGACCAAGGTTATAGAACACAGCTGCCAACAGTACGCTGTCTACTGCAACATAAAAAAGGCCAGGAGAATTTATATTTCAGATTCTGCCTAAAACAATAAGGTACGTTTTACAACATGATGAAGTTTCGGAAACTTTGATAGCGCTTGAAAATCCTTAAAGAGTTTTAATGTTGAGTTTATGAGCAGATTTAGCTTTTCGAAATAACTGCATATCAAAACACCACAATTATCCTTTAAATAGTCCATTAGTGTTGTTTACATCAAGGTTTGGTAGGTCATTAGGTCATTGTCCTCAAAACTTGTTGGAGTTCCAGTAAAACCAAACAAATGGTAGTAA
>OOFG01065929.1:0-18103 GCA_900323295.1 Molva molva | reverse complement strand
GTATGTGTTTGTTCGAGTGTGTGTGTGTGTGTGTGTGTGTGTGTGTGTGTGTGTGTGTGTGTGTGTGTGTGTGTGTGTGTGTGTGTGTGTGTGTGAGTGTGATAAATGTATCGACTTGTTTATGTTAATGTCTGTTTGGGTAATCATTCATGATTGCATCTGTGAAGACGTTGCTGTTTGTTAATGGAACCATATGGGACTGACAAAGTTTTGATTCATAATCTTGGCACATTCAAATGTTCACATCATAATATCCCTCCCCAAAATGAATTGTATTATCTCAATAGAACACATGGGTCATACCTTATACTAAATGATTATACACAAGGTTAATGCCAACATGTATATACGGATCCTATTGGAGGATAACATTCTGTCAAACCTTTTGGCAGTAATCATTTGAAGATAAAGTAGTTGTTTTTTAGATCTTTAAACATTCCAACATTTTGTTGTTTCACAATGAAATTAAATTTCATTGACATTTTCTGTTTTCATTAGAACTATGCCCAGATTAAGCATCCCTAATAATATTCATAGAGGTTACTTTTTCATTTGATATGCATATGCTGCTTTTACCCACACATCTTATCAGATTTAAGATGAAACCTTTCCTTTTGTTTGTTTTCCTTTGTAATCCAGCATTCCTGCATTCTCCACATCAGCCTGTCTACACGGCAACCAAATATGGAGTCATCGGCTTCACCAGAGCAATAGCGGTGGGTAAAACACACACACACACACACACACACACTGTGGCTGTCCGCTCATGTTCAGGTATTGATGCGTGTCTATCATCCCAACTCTTCATGAACCGCCCCCTTCTCCAACTGTGTGTCCTAGAGACACCACATTTGGAGAAGACCAGGCTGCACTGATGATAGGGAAGCCCAAATACTGTTTACTCAATGGTCCCTCTCCAAGTGATATCGTCTGCAGCATAGTGACTCCCAGCAGCATCCCAGCTGCTCCGGGCCACGGTTTACAACATGCCGTTCACAGCTCCAACAGCTGCTTATTATTCATCAACTCTCACAGCACCAATGACTCACCCATGTACTCCTCTTTGTATTCATTATGGTTTATGGAACTAATTGCAGTCTGGCCTGTTCCGTTCGCAAAATCCAAACTTCTCTCTTCTTTGATATTTGCATTAAATATGCTGAGGATCTATAGACCCAGCAAACAATTGATGATTATCCCTGCAGATCCACAGATGAGAATCTCCAATAGACACAGTGCCTCGTAGCAGACTGAAGCCTAAACAGTAGTGTTACTTAAAAGCCCCTTGAGTATTGTCTACCCTCTACCCTTCGTTTTTTACCAATCACTTAAATAAGGTATGTCTACAACTATAGAATAACAATAAAGGGCAACACTTAACATAATGGTACAATAATTAACAGTAGTTAATTCAGTAATAAGCATTAACTTACAATTAACTTAGTTCATTAACAGTTAACTAATGCTCTAGTTATCATTTGCAAATGGTGTTCATTTTAACGAAGGTATTCATTTATATATTATTTAATAGGGTTAGGGTTAGGGACAACCCTAACCCTATTAAATAATGAATTAATGAATACCTTCGTTAAAATGATCACTTTTACCTTAGTTAACATGTAGACCACTAGTAAAAAATGACTACACCATTATTTAACTGTTAATCAACTGTTAGTTAATTGTTAGTTACTACTGCATTAACTAATGATAATTAATGGTAAATTATTGTACCTGTTCTATTAACAAATAATGTTGGATAATGTCATCTATATTTACGTTTAGCATGTATCTCCCTAGGTGGTAAATGTTTCCTATTATCTTATGTGGTTACACATTGCCGTCCCTAGCAGTTTCTGGACCACACCCTGGGTATGTTTCAAAAGCCCTTTCCTAATGCTTAAGACTTGATCACTAGGGCTTTCGGCACAATCAGTAATCATCAAGCACAAGGAAAAGAGCAATTCGCAATTTGGATAGATTAGCCTGAGTGTCATAAAAGGCTATGTCGACCGTTGATGGTCTTGGCCAATAAGAAGCTTCAGACGTTATAGCCAATCACATTTGTTATATGTGGCCATATGTGCGCCATGATCAGCCAGATTGTAAATATGAAGGCTTATCCAAAAATGTAGTAAAGCTTTATGGCCGTTTGTCTAGTGACGTCATCAAAGAGCCGCTCAAATACTTTCTGTAAGGAAACACTGATGTATCCTCTTTCCCAAGACGATTCGGCGAGCCTCTTGTCTAGCCGGTTAAGCTGTTCCACAACAGGAACAGCGGGATAAATAACGAATGGTGTTAGCATCTGGAGATCTAGGCAGGGAGTGAGTCAAATCACCATAGATGGACTATTGGAATCCAGCTCATGAGTACATAAAGAGGCCGTTCTGGGTGGCTGCTACTCTCATGGCTGCTGTTCAGGGTATTTTCTGCAGCACAAAAACACCATGTTGTGTTAGCGACAGGAGAATAATCCAATAGAAGATTATCTAATATCCCTCTCTTGAGATTGATGGCAACTTGACAACTTGGCAACTTCAACTGTCAGCATTGATTATCTTTAAGTGCCAAATCTTCTGCTGTTAGAGTAATCCACAACCATGAAAACATGTATGAGGTATCGTAGAATTGAAGTTTGTTTGACGTGTTTTTGTTTGTGTGTGTACGTGGATCTGTCTAGGATGCATCGTCGCTGGCTGACTATGGAGTCCGTATTAACGTCCTCTGCCCTGCGTTTGTTGACACACCTCTGCTGCACTCTGTTGAGAAGGAGGCCAACATGGGGAAGTTTGTTAAGTTCAAGGATGACTTCAAACAGAGCATGAACAAGTTTGGAGTACTGCAGTGAGTTTATACACAAGCACAAAGAGAGTAGTGTGAATAACCCTCAACTTATCCCAGTTTCACTTTACTGATAGAAAGCAAACTTTTTTTTACCTTCATCAGAGGAGGCATTGTCCCCTTTGACCGACTCCTGACACAGGACTGCTGGGTTCTACTTAGGCTTGGCACAGCCGGCTCACTGCTGCTGAACATGTCGCAGGCAGACTGCCAAACACTCACACTAGGAGGCCTGGACAGCTTGAAACTTTGAAGAAAGCTCACACGCACGCACACGCAACCACACAAATTATGCCGTTGATTTCATCCTCTATCTTTGGCACTCCTCCAAGTGCCACTCTAGTCAACGATTCACCTTGCTGGAAACAAGTCCAGTCAGTACATTAACACACCCTGGGTGTGGGGTCAGCAACTGCCTTCTTCCTTACCTTCCTTAATAATACAAACAATACAAAAAATAAAATAAAATTATTTGATTACATAAAAAACCCTACAAATGGCCTTCATTCTTATGCCATTTAAAAACAGATATTTTCCACCAATGCCATGTAAAAATAGATGTGAGTTGATATACTGCAGCCCAACCCTTGTTTTGTTTTCTCTGTCCTTGATAGGCTGAGATAAACAGGAAAAACAGCAGACAACAATGCTGTGTTACACGGCCTGTCTAACCCCCATTCCCTCCTGCCACCGAGCTGACCTGCAGATCTCTCCCTCCCTTATGTTTCAAGGCCTCCACTGATTGCAGAAGGGGTGATGAGGATGATAACGGACAGCAGTCTGAATGGCGCTGTGATGAAGATAACGTGCTCCAAGGGAATCCACTTTCACACTTATGAACCTCCATCAGCCTGAAGCCCACCGGAGACTCGCTGCTCCTATCAAAACCATCCGTTTCCTGCCTAAAGGTTTCAAATCATTGGAATGTTCAATACAATACACTTATGGAATCTGTAGCGTATTGTTCCAAAAGGAAAAATATATAGTTACACACTTGTGTGTCCATACACAACGCCATTAAAACAATAGAATGTCCATGTCTCTAATAACCATATGGAATATTGAATGAATCAAATCTTCAAAATCGGTGTAAGAATCTTCTAGATATTCAGACACAAAATACAGAGCAAATATATAGAATACAATTACACTTGAGGCCAGGTAAACCCAAATCACACTAATCACATGCTTTTTTTTTTCCTCTTTATTCTTTATTGAAGATACAATGCACAAGTAGAACATTTTACCTTAGATTATGATATGCAGTTTTCATGTTTTGATAATGATTTACATCAATACATTTATTAGGCTTACATCCACAGTAATTATTTATTAAAGACATTCAAGTGGAGTAGTAATTTAACATTGTTGACTAATCCTATTTTGTGTCGTTACAATTTGTATTATGTTATATAAGAAAATGGAACTTATTTATCATATTCAATAATGTGTGATTGCTTTAAGTTTTCAGATATTGGCTGCACACTTCAAATATTTTGCATGCATCAATGAATAACAATCAAACTGCAAGGTACACCAACATTAAATAACAATTGTTATGTGCGTGGGCATTTTAGGCCTTCTTGCCTTAGTGTGTAATCTGACCTCCTGGTAGTTTCTGCAGAGCTGCCACACTTCCCAAAGCTCTTAATTACCCTTTTTAAATCTTGTTACTGCCAACCACCACTTACTATTTTTACTTTATTATAAAGTTTAAAAAGTAAAAAAAAATGTATATATGTCTTTCAAGTTTTAACGAAACACAAAAATGTAAGTCCATCAAGTCAACAACCGACTAACAATTACCTTTTTGAATGAATCAAAACAAATGTAAGTCTCAGATACTTTGTATGAATCAAGGATACATAGGTAACACATGGTCCATAAAGTAAATAACAGCTTTAAATAATTGCAGTGTATTAAAGCTAAGCATCATACTTGCTGTAATGTTGTGTATCTATTTTGAAGTAGAAGAAGCTGAAATATGCTGCATATCATTTTTGTTGCATAAATAATATTTAAATGTATGCAGGGTTTTGGGCTGATAAAATAACCATTGAAATAAGGTTACAAATATTTAATCATGAATAGCACAAATAATATTAGACATTTTTAATTCATGCCCTTGCTTCTAAGATAATATTTAAAACAGTCTTATACAATACTAGTTTAAAGAGGTACAATTCTGATAGCTGTATTTTATTAGAAATGATGGCACATGGTGGAATAATAATAATCAAGTTTGAGATGATAATAGTAGTTATATGGAAACATCAGAACTCTTCAGCAGGCTTGAGGTATTTTTCATCCTGTGACATACACACAGAAAAAACATATTTTAATGTAAAGTAATCATACAATCAACCTACTTTAGCAGTTATCAAAAGTAAGTTGGTCAATTGGCCTAAGTTGCATAGAAGTGGTTTATATAAAATACTATGTACCATCCTTTTCAAGCACACCTTATGCACATGCAATAAACCATTGCTGTTTATATCTCTTATGCAAGGACTAAAGTGGGAGGAGCAGTCGACAGATGTACTTCATATGCTTAGCAGCAAGCTAGTCTTGGCAACTAAAGTAAACAACATTGTGTTTTACAGTCCAGCAAATGGGACTGCAGCACCTCCCGAAGTGTCAACTTATGTGACGTAATAATTACACATAAAGCTGGTAGGGGCCAAGTCTCTTCATTAGTTCTGCAGGGTTTCAAACAGCTGTCAAGGTGCAGAGCCTCTGCTAAATTATCGACCGCCTCTAAAATCAAATGGAGTTTTCACAATAAAAGGCTGTGAAAATATACATGACGACGACAATGTGTGTGTCCGTTCATGTCAGAATCTGCATCTAATTTGACAGAAATACTATTAATAAAAACTATAGTCAGTGTATCAATAGAACAAAGCTGCACCATTCAGTTTAACACAACATTGAAAATGCGCTGCCGACAGAGAATTCGCACCAGTGCGAGGGTTGTCTGTATGTGGGCGTAATACCTGCCTGTTGTGATTTGTGTTTCGTGACGACTAATGTCTTTAAAGCACACAATTCTAGGGAAAGTCACAGAGACACATATTCATGGTCCATAATAGAGTGAGTAAAGGGAGCACAAGGCACCATCAGCGGTCCACCTCACGGTGGGTCTAGAGGTTTTAGCTGCCATGACCGGACCAGGGATCTATTTCTGCCCCGCTTTAACGCCATTGCCTGTCTCTGGACGGGAGGAGTTCGATTTTACACTGCTCCTGCCTAACTTCGGACTAATCAGTGCATCTATTCTCTGATTGGTTTGGGGAATCTTTACTGTTAATCACATGCGCACACACAGCCTTACGCCACAGGTGTGTGACTGCAATCCCAGTTGAAAGATTTTTATACTTCAGTGTAACACAAATATAGGTAATTTTAAGTATAAATAAACGCCCTAAAAGTATACTATTACTTTTTGTACTTAATTTATATTAGGTTAAAGATACACTTGGTCACAGTACTTAATTTAAAGTAGGTAAAAAATATACTTGCCAATAGTATACTTGGTCATTAGGTTGAAGTATACTTGAGTGTAATAAAAATAAGTATAATAAATGCTCTGCTTTTAGTGGTATTTATGTATACTTATACAATATACAATAACGTTCACTTTTCATAAATGCATTGGTAGCAGTATTTAAGTGTACTGTAGAAAAGCGTACTATTTTCAGGTCATAGATATCACACTATTAGTGGGACTTATTGAAGTGTACTTTCATTCTACATTTAAGTATACTTACAACGATTTTACGTTTCATGTTATACTCTAGTGCAAACCTTTGACTTTAGGTGTACCACTAAATTGTCTTCAAGACCTTTCACGGACCACCTCATATGCAAACTGTAAAAAATGTATAATCCCACATGCAGTGGCTGAGCAAAGAGTGCCAGTGCCCCATTCATAGACAACGATTACTGCAAGAAGGCCATGGCCAGTGGGAAACAGTTGAAAGCTCCCAGTGTGTTTATTTAGCAAACAAATTAAAACAAACCATCAAAAGAAAACATTACACTGGAAACATATAATGGAATGCACAAAGAAACATTATTTTTGAAATAATAACAAGCATAATACTATATTTACTGAATAATATTTATATTATATTTGTTTTCAATTATCTACAATATTTGTTCTATTATTGTAAATGTATCTATTTCAAGAATAAAATACCACGTACCAGCTGCAGTACCCTAGGTTGAAAAACACTGCTCTAGTGTACCAAAAGAAGTACACTAAATCTAAAACAATTATATTCAATTTTTAGTGAACATGTGAAATGTATATTTTTGTCCCTGCGCTAGATAACACTATTTGTATGCCTTAAAGTGAAAATTTAATTTCCTTATAAGAAGTACACTTTAATATAAGTATTCCTTCAGTTATACTCAGTTATACCAAAACTAATAAAAAGAAGTATAGAATTTTTTTTTTTTCTTGTCCTAAATAATACACTAAGTATTCTTTATGAAAGTGTACTTTAATTTCAGTGTTTAACATTTTTTAGTTGTACTGCAGTGTACCTCAAGTACAAGAGCTATTTTGAGTTGTCTCTTGACACAAAGTGTGTCAATATCCTGTTGTATGCCTGTTGTATGAAACTTGCACCAAGTTTTTCGGACTTTACTGGCTGTTTTATAATCAGCTGTTACTGGAGTATTTTGTAACCCAGGTTGTTTAAACCGGTTACTGGAACAACGTGTAATTAAATCTGCCACTGCACCTTTCACTTTGAAGAACTCTGAGCAGCAGATGATTATGCCAACACTGATTCAACATTGAAAACTGCAAAGTGAACTAAAACTACTATCAAACAGAATGTTCAAAGCTAATATTTACTAACTATTTCACACATGATAAATATTACACAACCCTTTCATCTCCTTTTTATGTATTCAGCCTGTAGTTAAAGGTAGGGTAGGCAATTTGGAGAAACCAGATATAAGATAGATTTTGAAAGTATCCAACCAATGAATATCCCACCCTCCCATTCAGGCCTCCCTCCAAAGCAAATCCCTCCAAAGCCTTCAGGCCTCCCTTCAAAGCCCAACCTAAAACATGTGACTAGCTCGCCAGCTTTAGCAATAGGTTTGCCTTGCCTTGGGGAAGGCTCAGGTCATGCGCAATGAGTGAATGGGCAGTGTGCGCATGAAGACTGGGTAGGTAGGTAGAGAGAAAGGTAAGCCATCCAATCATTTAATTTGGGCTGAATTGGACGGGGTTTTTTTGTCAGAGCATTTGATTTATTGAAAAAACAAATAGAAAAAACATGCTTCTAAAATAAAATGCCTACCCTACCTTTAATGAGCTGTTCTGATTGTTCTGTTCTGGCTCACTTTATGGCCAAAACAAAGGTTTTTGAGGTTATATTGTTTAAAATCATATTTATTGATTTATATGTAATTGCGACTCACTTTATGGACAAAACAAAGGTTGTGGTAGGAGGCCAGATATTAGTAGAATAATTTGGCTTTGTTTCTTTTTGTCTATGTTGAATATTTCAAAAGTTATTGAGATTATATTGTTTAATACGCTTATGCGACCATGTGTGCAAAAGTGATTATAACTTTTGAATGCAACATTCCCCATTGCCCAAAACTTTAGGCAACCTAGAAGACAGAGGCCCGCAAAATAAACAAGCACAAGTTTCATTGTGGGAAAGGATTTGAACGAATGCCAGCATGTGCTATGAGGCCAACTTTTTTATGTGCGGAAAATGCTTTTCAGAGCGAGAGAATCACTTTTTGACCACCATGTGTTTCTGAGCTTAAAGGTGGTGTCTTGTGTTAAAAATATCACATGTTAAAAACATCACAACATCAACACATCGTCAGGAAGTGAAGCACCATCATTTTTAACATACAAGTTTTTTACAATTTGTAAAAACATGTTATATTTAGATCAAAGGCTTTCTGGGATATCCGTTAGGGGTTCTGAAATACAAATTCTAAACCTATGGCCTTGTTATGAATGTACGCATGACCGATGTCTGGCAGTTTTCTGGCAGACATCGGTCATGCGTACATTTAGACCAAATGTGAGAGAGGCACAGATAATTGTTGGCCAAAAAAAGACACGCCCTTCAGACAGATGCTGGCAAATTTGCCAAAGTGACTGATATGTTTGCTGCAGGACCTTCAGCAAAGTGGGCCCCGGGCGCTGAAGAACTTTACAGGGCCCTTCTGGTGCCGGCAGGCAGGATGCTCCAAGCAGGGCGTGCTTTGCGAGTGCACAAAGAACATGTGCACGCGTGCGAAAGATTGGGGTGAGCCGGTCTAGGCCAAAATGCCATACTATTTAGAAAAGGTTTAAGTCCCAGATCCGCCAACTCAAGTGCAACAATGAAGGCTACAGCTGCAATTCAGCGCATTAATATGCAACGTCTGTATTATTGAAGATCTTGTTTGTTGATCCACAAATGAAAAAATCCCCAAGTTTCGATTCTGTGTTTACATGCAGTATGCTCAGGGACTTAGAATTCTTGAATGCTAAATGTCCTGGTCATGAGCATTTTTTGCTGACCCGCCTGTTGCAGTGTACTGGCTCAGTTGGGAAATAGTTTCATTTGTGCTCAGTTGACAGTCTCGTTCTCGTACATTCATACAACCGGGAACCGAGCACTTCATTTTGAGTCAGAAGTGAATGTTAAGGATGCGTTCCAATCAGTTAAAAAACACCCCTATCTACACTTACCCTCACGACTTATTGAAGTTACTCGGCACTCTGAATTCTGAATATCAGACTGCCTAAAGCACAGCCACCATCTTCGCTGAGAACTCTAACTGCGCGCCTCACTCTCCAAGTCCATGAGCATGCCCAGTGTCTTGTAAACACAGAATCGAAAGTTGTGGATTTGTTCGATTTCCGGCACTATTGGATAAAATAGTCAGGGCAGTTCTTATGCGCAGTTCTTACTTGTATTGGACAAAACAAAGATACAGCTATGGGAGCTGCTAATCACTCGTTTAGAATTGAATGGATGTCAATGGCTCGCCAACTGCCCAATTTCGGAACGCGCCAACATCATGAAAGAGGGTCAATGTAACAAAAATCATGGTTTACATGTCGACATAGAAAATGTCAACAATTAACCTCGGGTCCTAACAAACAGGCCAAATCCTTTAAACTTTGTTGACATAATTTTTTAAATGACAACAAAGAATCCTTTTATTTGTGTATTTAAGTATGCAAAGTACTATACTAAATGAGTTACATTTGAATATTATCACTACACTTGAAAAATAGCACTTAAGTGTACTTACACAAGTTAGGGATGGGCATGGTTATTCGAATATTCGATTATTCGAAATGATGTGGGTATTCGACTTTAGCTGTAGCAGATTTTTTTCAATTTTTGCCTAAAGTTAATTAAATATTATTCATTAGCTATATTAATTACATATTGTTCATTAAACGTGTATACTAATGCCATTTAAAATATGTAAAGTAGAAAGAAAGAAAAAACACAATTGCAATACATTAGATACATTTTTGTGCCTTTCCACATCACGTGGTTTAAACTGGCAGGCAGCGCGCACTAAAATAAATGGAGACCAAAAGAAGCGAAGTGTGGAAATATTTTGACCAGATTGGTGAAAAAAATGTGCAATTCAAACTCTGCGACGTGAAACTGGCATACCACAAGTCGACCAGCTCCATGCAAAACCACATGAAACTTAAACATAAAGAAACGATTCTGGAGCAACAGTGTGGAGACCAACAGCCTCGCATCACTGCCTTTGCTAGCGCGAGGCGCCGCTGTGACCCCACAAGAAGTGAGCACATAACATTATTACATCAATGATAACTAATGATATGCTACCACTGAGCTTCGTGGAGGGAGAGGGATTCCGACGTTGCATCATTCCCACCTCAAGCCCCTAGCATACGGTATACCACCTTTGGATTCTAAAGCACAGATCCTTCTCTTGCTAGGCCGTGACATCCTTAGAGTTCATAAGGTGCGGGAGCAACATAACGGTCCAAATGATGCCCCAAAAGTCAAGCATGTGTGCGTACCGCATGAAGGTTCATGTATTCGGCAATAGTCCCTCTCCTGCAGTGGCTATCTATGGTCTTCGACGTGCTGCGGCTCATGGTGAAGATGAATATGGGTCTGACGCCAAACAGTTAATCGAAAGAGAGTTCTATGTGGACGACGGACTCCTGTCAAGGCCCGCAGCACGTGAAGCCAACGACCTATTGAGACGGACACAGGAGATGCTTGCTGTGTTGAACCTTCAACTTCACAAAGTTGCTTCCAACGGCCAGGAGGTTATGGAAGCATTCCCTGCCGAGGACCGAGCAAAGGGACTCAAGGACCTAAACTTGGATGTCGATCCCACTCCCATTCCTTGCCTCCCAGCCTTGGATTGAGTTGGGATCTGAAGAAAGATGTCTTCACGTTTCAAGTAGCAGAATCCACAAAGCCCTTCACACGTAGGGGTGTTCTAGCTACTGTCAACGGCCTCTTCGATCCACTTGGATTTGTCGCGCCTGTTACCATACAGGGAAAGATTCTATTACGACAGCTTACAAACGAAGCCTCAGATTGGGACTCTCCTCTTCCTCCAGAAAGGGAAGATGAGTGGAATGCTTGGAGAAGCTCTCTTCAAGACCTCAGGCAGTTGGAGATCCCAAGAACTTATTCTGCTGCTACAATCTCAACAGCCATCAGAAAAGAGCTATATGTGTTCTCAGACGCTTCTGTAAAGGCTATTGCAGCGGTCGCCTATCTCCAAGTCATTGATGCTGAGAAAAAGTGTCAAGTAGGATTTGTCCTTGGGTAAGCAAAGTTAACCCCCCATTCGGCTCACACTATCCCAAGATTGGAGCTGGGAGCTGCCGTGCTGGCTGTGGAAGTCGCTGAGCTAGTCACAAGTGAGCTAGATATGGCTCTGGATGCTGTCGAGTTCTACACAGATAGCCGAGTTGTCCTAGGATACATTAGTAACCAGACAAGAAGGTTCTACGTATATGTCAGCAATAGAGTGCAGCGTATACGGAGGTCTTCCAAACCAACCCAGTGGCACTATATCTCCACAAGCCATAACTCAGCCGACCTTGGCACACGTTCTGTGCCTGCAGCCATGTTGAGTGAGACAACCTGGCTCAAAGGACCAACGTTTCTGTTACAAGCAGAGGAACCGAAAGCATCTGACTCAGACATAGAGGTACGGGCACATATCACCAACCTGTCCAATGATGGAACTCACCTTGGATCTCAAAGATTTGAGCGTTTCTCCTCATGGAAGAGACTTGTAAGAGCCACAAGTTCACTCATTCACATTGTTGAATCCTGTAAGGCTACTAGCAAAGACCAGGATCAAACTTGTAGTTCATGGCATCAGTGTAAGCAGCCTCGCACAGCTGAAGAACTGACAAAAGCTGTATTCGTCATCATCAAATGCGTGCAAGGAGAAGCTTACGAGGACGAACTTGCTTGCATAACAAGTGGAAAGGATATCTCAAGAAATAGTCCTCTGAAGAAACTCGATCCCTATTACGACAAAGAAGGCCTAATGAGAATAGGAGGACGGCTCAGAGATTCAGATTTCGCCTACAAGGAAAAACGCCCTCTTGTTATTCTGGGACGGAGCCACATTGCAAAGCTGCTTGTGGAATACTATCACCAACGGGTGATGCACCAAGGCCGAGTCTGTACCCTGCAGCGCTGTCCGCACTGCAGGGTACTGGATCATGGGAGCAAGAAGATTAATCAAAGGCATCCTTCACAACTGTATTACATGCAATAAGCTCAGAGGCAGAGTGACTGAACAGAAGATGGCCGACCTACCCATTGATCGCCTGAGTTCTGAACCCCCATTCACCTATGTGGGACTGGACGTCTTCAGCCCTTGGCCTGTAATCACAAGACGCACAAGAGGAGGACAGGCGAACAGTAAAAGATGCGCTGTTCTCTTTACGTGCCTCAGTACACGCGCTGTCCACATTGAATTGAGCGCTGCGCAGGTTCTTTAGTCTGCGAGGACCTGCTAAGCAGATTCGATCGGATTGTGGAACAAATTTCATGGGCGCATGCCAAGAGTTAGGCATTCTGCTGACTGACCCCAACATGCCTAGCATCAGGAAGTACCTGGGAGAGGAAGGCTGCTCATGGATCCTCAACCCG
Organism: Molva molva; assembly: GCA_900323295.1. Lineage (NCBI taxonomy): Eukaryota > Metazoa > Chordata > Actinopteri > Gadiformes > Lotidae > Molva > Molva molva. The sequence continues at coordinate 5,102 of OOFG01065929.1, read as the reverse complement.
CCTCATTCATCCCACATGGGAGGCTCCTGGGAAAGGATGATAGGGATATCAAGGCGCATACTTGACTCCATGCTGCTCCAGACCAGCTCTTCTCGCCTGACTCATGAAGTGCTCTCCACCCTGATGGCAGAAGTTACGGCCATAACCAACGCCAGACCTCTTACCCTGATCTCAATGGATCCAGACTCTCCTTTTCTCCTGACGCCAGCTGTGCTTCTTACCCAGAAGGTCTGCACTCCACTTCCTCCTCCGGGGAGTTTCAGTGATGTGCTCAATCTAAGTGCAACGACTGGCCTATAGGACTCGTCAGCAAGACATTCCCTGACAAGGATGGGAGGACCAGAAGAATTGAAATGAAAGTTACCAAACATGGGACAGCCAAGACTTTCTTGAGACCCATATCTGAGACAGTGCTTCTCATGTCTTCAAAGGACTGATTATCTCTTAGTTAGTCAGCATAGTTATAGTGGTATTTCTTAGATACCAGACGGGGAGTGCCATGGTATATCTTGTTTTTGGAGGCACCTAGTGGACGTTTGATTGCATTGCATTTATTTATTTTCCTCTTCGATACGCTCGCGCGCTCCAGCTCTGCAGTAATTTAAAGGGACTTGCATCGCGTCAAGATAACGCTGCGTTATTGTTATTGCATTCTTTTTTTGTACAATTATAGGGGAAACACTGCACACCGACTCTTTGTGACATCCGTGCCGATGAAAGGAGCGCTGTCTATGGCTTCTCTCCCAACTCAGACCGGGGTCTAGCTACAGCGGACAGCGCTGTTATGAAGTCTAGGTTTCAAGAAACCCATTGCTTCACATTGTAGGAACTAAGTTGACATGCAAGTACTATGGCTGCAATCGTTTGGCTGTACGTAACGCTTTGTATACGCCGTTTAGAGACATAATTATATTGAAAATCGCTTTTGCTCAGCTACCATTAAAGCAGCGGCGCAGCAAGTTGGTTTCACATGAAGCAGAGGGAATTAGCGAGGAGCAGCCTATTCGATTCCTATATGAATAAGGCAGGTAATAACCTCCAAAATAAAACCTAGAAGCAAGCATACGCTAACGCTATATAATTGTTCATTATACGTCAACTTCGCTATAACGCGCATCCGCCAATATAACGCGGTGCTTGGACCCCAATTTTGCGGCACGATATAATTAGGTATTCACAGAGTATCTGTGGATACTGTTAAGTGTTGTAATTTGATGGCGCCCTTACTCCCTGTATTATGGTAGACTGACACTGCACTGCTGTATTGTATAAGGTTTACGGTACGTACAGGACATGACGTCACCACGCCGCCAGTGAGCGCCAGTTGTTCTGTGTGAGCCAGGATGATGAGATGACAACACATCAGTCCGCACTTTATTGTTAAATAAATATGCCAAGAGGCTAAAGATGATTCGAGTATGTTCTGCTTATCCTCCATACGCAGTAGAGGACTGCGCACTCCAGTAAAAACCTTAACAGATACCTATCGTTATTTGAAACATTTCCCTCAAGCAAAATAAATTAACCACATTAACGCAGCGCAATGTTATTATAGGAAGAATGACACAACTAATGAAATAAGCGTGGACATAAAAAAATAAATTCAAATAGGATTGAAATGGAGACGCAGGACCGTGATCCAGTTAAAGTTCTCCGCAATTTCGCTTATTTTGCTAAAAGTAAACGCAACAGCAGTATGAAACAGCGGAACATAACGTATGTTTTAGTTAGGTTTACGATATGAGAACACAATGGTGAAGTCAGTTGTACTTTTGAAACATTTCATTTTATGTCCACGCTTATTTCCTTTAGGTGTGTCATACTTCCTGTAATAACACTGCGCTGTGTGAATGTGATGTTTCTGCAAACACTGTAATTAAAACAAAACAAATATGCACATTGTTTTTTTTAGGCAAAACAAATAATTAGATTCTCGCTGTAACACGATCTTGGGAATAACGCGGTCAGTTATTTAGAGACCCCATGGCCGCGTTATAGCGAAGGTTAAGTTTACTTTACTTAAACCTAGAAGCAATCATGTTAGCTATCATTATTAACTTATAAGGTGTAGCCTTATTAATAAGCAAGGGACAGGTCTATAATTTGGTTTGAATATTGATTAGCAAAGCGAACCGTTATGAGACTATGCTCCGTTAGTCCCAATTCTTCCTGCTTCTTTTTGAGCTCCCGCTTTCGGGGCCAGCTGTGGGAGAAGGCGGCTGTAATCGATCGACATACTCCAAGGGCCCTCTCAGTCTGCTGTTACTGGTCTGCCAGTGCATTTGTGACAGCAAGGTTAAGATTGTGCGCAAAACAATTGAGCCATGGCCATTTCAAGTTTTTCGTTATCGCGGCTCTTATGTTGGCTGCGTTATTGGTGGTTATTGCCGACAGTTTATGCTCATCTAAACCCCAATCTTCGAGTGCCTCGCGGAGGCTTCACTAAGGTTGTCAGCTGTATGGTTTTCTGGGAAAAAGCTGGTCTGAAGGCATTTGGATTCAAGTTCCCAGTCAAATGTGATAAAGTGTGCAGTCAAAGACATGTAGGGGCTCATGTCATTCGCTCGACACATTCGACCACATGTCAGTTGTTAAAGCATAGGTGCTTGCCTCCAACACAAGCACCTAAACTTCTTCCCGAGCTTTATTATACAGGTCGGGTTTGGCTTTTTGAGGGAAGTATTTTCTTCCAGGCAGCTCATATTGTGGGTCCAACGTTTTGACCATCTCACAGAAAGCCTTTTTCTCTACAGTGTGAAAAGATACCATGTCTTTTGCTATGTATCTTGTTACTGCGTTAGTGCACGTTTTCCATTTTAGGCCATCCTTTTGGTACTTTGTAGATTCAGCAAAAGCACCAGCTATGGTTGGTCGGTGGCTCATCGTGGGTCTGATGGCTGTGGCTGGAGAGCCTGCGGCTGGGCTACTCTTTCACGATGCTTTCACTTTTGCAGCAGCTAATGGGTGATGCACTTTGAGGTGTGAATGGAGGTTTGATGTGTTACCAAGTTTAGCCACTTTCTTGAGGCCCACAGTGCACACAGCTTCCTCCGTGTTGGCTGGCTCACCTTCATCATCTGGACGGAACCCAAAATACTCCCAAACAGCAGCCGACGCGTTTTTCTTTTTTAACAGTCCAAAAAATCCAAAAAAACACTCGCAGTCGCCATCTTTCTCCAGTCAGCTGCCGGTTCCACCAGTGGCTACACTGACCTCTGGTGGCGTGTGCTGTGCACTACAATTCTCCGTATCAGTTTAATAGAGAGAGGAGCCTCTGTATTTTGGACGGTATTAAAGATCATACCTTTGTGATTTCTAAATACCGTGGTATACCGTCATACCTTGATACCACCCAAGCCTACTTCTGGCCAACTAGTAGGCTGCCTATCACGGCCTAAACTGCTTAAAATCTGGCTGCATGAACTGCCAAAACTCTACGCAGTCTATAACTTAATGGCAAAGTAAAGAGTTTCCGCGGGCAGTGTCCCCTGCTCTCACACCGCTCCTCACTTGAGCCTGTGGATCACTGAATGAAATTACAGGTGCAAAATGTTTTTGAAAATTATGTTTTGTTCCCCCTTTCAGACTACTGTCCCGCCCTCGTGCACAGACACCTCGTCACTATCATCACGCTCATCGGAGATCCTTCATTTATGTCCCCAGAAAGTCAGCATACTGATGACGCTTCTTCACTGGCAAAAGAGGTGATGCTTTTTGTTAGAACACTTATCCTTATGTTGTAATTATTGAATATTTATGGCATCAAATGTTTTGGTTTGGTGGTCTTACTTTGTTCTTTTTCCTGTCATCAAGCTTGTCAAAAGAGTTCTTGAACAAAAGCCTGGAGGGGAGAAGATACTTGTGTTAGATGCTGTTTGCAAGTTAGATGATGTTTAGATGCTTTGTTTGCAAGTCCACTTTTGTCACCATTAAAAGTTGGTCCGTCACCTCAAGCTATCACGTGCCTTTTATCCTGCTAAGAAGTTCCACTTGGTGTGTGACCAGAATGGACGCCGCCAAAGATTTTGCACTTTTTCAGGATTCAGGAAACATCTATGTAGCGCTGAAAGTCTAAATCAAATAACTATATAATTATATAATTATATATATAATTGAATGACACCAAGCCAAACAATCGCAATTGCACCACATGGCCACCAGGCGGCCAACGTGTGTTCTGATGGAAGGCAATTGACCTGTTTCCTCTGAAACCCTCTCTTAGCTGCTATACATTGACCTGTTTCCTCTGAAACCCTCTCTTAGCTGCTATACATTGACCTGTTTCCTCTGAAACCCTCTCTTAGCTGCTATACATTGACCTGTTTCCTCTGAAACCCTCTCTTAGCTGCTATACATTGACCTGTTTCCTCTGAAACCCTCTCTTAGCTGCTATACATTGATTGTAAAGTTGTGTAGATCAAATAACGTGAAAAAGATCACTTTTGCTGTGCGGGTGCAGTTATGAAATACGTAACTATTTTTGTTACACGCTTCTTATTTTATTTGGGGTTGGAATTGTCTTTCATTTAGCTAACATTGGTTATGATAGACTAAAAGTTGAGAATCTAATCTTTCTAGGGGTGTCTTCCATGACTTTTCAAATGTTTTTCATTGAACGCAAAACCGACTCACGTTGCATGCTGCGCCTGTGTCCGGAACATTTACTTGATGTTTACTTGCACTGCGGTACGTGAATGTTGATTTTTAGTTACTTTACTTTTAGTTATCGAACAGGGAAACTACCTCAAAAACTAACGTTCCAAAACATGGATGTATTAAAGAATGAACACCCACTTATCATAATCCCCCCCCGCAAACTGCCATTCGCTGCCCTGTTTTACCGCCTGTGCAGCGGTGAATGTCCGGTCCGAGAGAGGGTTGAGCTTCTAGGACACTTATCGTATAACGGCCCGGTGTGTGTGGACGTGTGGAGCTCCTTCTGTACATAGTATAACGCCACGGTGTGTGTGGACGTGTGGAGCTCCTTCTGTACATAGTATAACGCCACGGTGTGTGTGGACGTGTGGAGCTCCTTCTGTACATAGTATAACGCCACGGTGTGTGTGGACGTGTGGAGCTCCTTCTGTACATAGTATAACGCC
>OOFG01065921.1:0-11189 GCA_900323295.1 Molva molva | reverse complement strand
GGTCAGAGGGACGCTCTAACAATTAAGAAAACCCATTTGTGCACTCTCTCACTCGGCAAGGAGTGAGGTAGGGAGAGAGGGAGAGAGAGAGAGACAGAGACAGACAGAGAGAGAGACAGAGAGAGAAAGAGAGAGACATTGGCCCTTCTATCTTTCTCTCTAAGCAAAGACACTTGTTATTGGGCTGATAGCTCTGCTTGCTTACTTGTGGCTGTGCTACACTAAAGCCCCTTCTTAATTACGCATGACAACATGGAGCAGCTGGTCCTCTCCCATCTGCGTGTCCATCAGTCCACCTTCATCCAACTCTGCAGCCGCTGACGACGTATACACCAAGCACTTTGGACATTTTGCAAGATGCTTTGTCTACAATCCTTTTATTTAATCTCTTTTCCCTGCATGCATTTATCCACATGAGGAAACCATTGCAGGGGAGGAAAATATAGTGTTATCTATAGAACTGTTGTCAGAGATAATTAGGATCTGAAGGTTTAAAGTACTAGTTCAAATCTTTCGTTCTATCGTAATAATATGCAGAATTCATGATATTATCAGTTATTCCTTTATGCAGACATATTCACAATGTTTACTTTAAATTATATCATTGACATCCGTAGAATTATGTTTGTCATTTTCCGATGACTCCCTTCAGAGCCTACACAATTTCTTTATGGGATTATGGGTTCCTCTCATCCATTAATACAGACTGAATCACGGAATTAAAGTTAACATCCCACCCTTGCAGATTTGATCAATTGAATCCGTTTTTTCAGTAAAAGCAACATTTCTCAAGGGAAATGCCAGTCCAGGGAAATGGACTGGCATGAATGCATACAAGCATCGACCTGCCCACACCACACCCACACATATCCCACACTATGACATATACACTACTAATACCTGCCAAAACATATTGACATCACCACATTACATATTCAAATTGTATAATTTGGGTTTTAAAATGTTAAAATGCACATTACATCCATATATGATATACTCTTGACAGAGGGTTAGGGTTAGTTAAGGTAACAAAACATTATAGGGAAATGCGTGTCTTTATTAGAATCAAAATGATCATATTCATTATTGCATGGAAACATGAATAAATACACGCTGATTCCTTCCCACCCACAGCTGAAAATAGAGAGCCAATTACACGACTAATTTCATTTTATCTCTCTTTAAAAATGTCATAAAGGCATCCTACTTAACATGCATTAGATGCATCATTGGGTGCTAACATTTCAGTACAACCGGGATCACGAGCCATTTCTGTGTCCTTGTGGAAATTGGGCCCCGTGTCAGTGGCTGCGCCTCCCTGCTTGAAACAGCCCTTTGACCTCGTCTTCATTACAGCTACTGTCGCAATCACCCCGACCAGCAGCAATCCTGCCACCACCGCGGCTCCCAAAGTGGACCCAGAAACTCCAGAAGCTGGAGACAGTGTCGCGTCGTTCCGGGGGTCGTTAGCCAAGTCTTTGGGTGCGGGGTCAAAGCCCCTGCCCTTAACTTTAGTCGGGGTCAATGCGACAGTCAAAACAATATTCTGCTTGGAAATGCATGCGTACGTATAAGGCCAGCTGTTCTCGCTGTAGTTGTAGCTATCGTAGCCGTCGTAGCCATCACCTAAACCGCCATAGACGCCTCGGTCGGGGTACTCTTCTTCTTCTTCTTCTTCTTCTTCATCATCACTGTCACGGGTGTCGTTCTCACTTTGAACGGATCGCTTCCATCCAAAGACAGTACACCAGTATATCCCTGCATCTTCTGCTGTCAGGCCCAAGAGTTTGAGGGAGAAGCCGTCCTCTGATATAATCGCTCCACGCCTCGTGTTGCCTGGGTGGGCCGCAGCCTCGTCCGTGGTGTTCCAAATAAAGCTGTCTTCCCAAGCCGCTCTGTCACGATGCCACTGTACACTGGTGTCATCACGAGTTACTTTTTGATCACATTCTAACAAGATGTCTCCTCCTTCCTCAACACTTTTTATCCTCGGTTCCACCCCAGGGCAGAAAGTGATGAGGTACATAATCTCCAGAGAGGGGGAGAAGCAGGAATACTGCCCCATGTGTTTGTTAGAGACAGCTGGAATGATCAGGGAACGACTTTTCGATTCATTATCCCTCGAGATGTACATGTGACTGCCCTGCGTGCTGCCCTCCCCTGATTCGGGAGACTTTGTAGTTGTATTGATCCTTCCCAGCGGTGTCTTCCATATCTGGCTCTTGTATTCAGAGGAGCAAGCTAGTGCAAGTCTGTCCCCAAGTGAGGCATGAATTGTCCTGAACTCAGCATACACTGGCGGGTTTATATTTTGGAAACTGAGGCAATTTTTACCCTTCATCACGGCACAATAAAACTGACTAGAGTTCTGCAGCATACTGTTGGACACACGGAGCAACAAGCCACCTTCTCTCACCTCCACCGCACCCTGCAGGCCCGCCAACAGTGGATCCAGTGGCACAGAGCCGGCCAGGAGGAAAGTGTACGGATTATATACGTCATAGTACCAGTGTACCGTGGCACCAGCCAGAGCCCCGACGCTGCCTTTGCACCGAACCTCCGCCCAGTCATCTTCCAACAGAGCCATCTCCTCAGTCTCACCCTCCTCACTGCAGACAACCAGCTGTTGTCTTTGGTGGTGGACCAGCGTCCCATTCTGCCAGCACTCTGTCCTGTAGAGACCTTCGTCCCGGGGATTCAGGTGATCCATCAGAAATTCCAGCAGGAAGTAATTGTAGGTGATGTTGGCACGACCCTGGAGGTCTTCGGCAAAGAAGGAGGTCACCGCACCGGCTGAAGAGTTGACTAGAAGTTGGTCTCCGGTCCCGGAAGACTTAAAGACAACCATGTAATCTGCTTCAAAGCAAAAACCGATCTGGACAACACCTCCCTGGTGTTTAAATACAAAACCTTGCTCCTCTGTGTCTGCCATGTTGAGCAAAAGGAAGAGTAGAAGCACTGTTCTCCTGAAGGCATGTGGCATGTTGTCTCGCTATCCTTGGCAATGTGCTTGGCACAAACTGCTATGTGTGAAGAGAGCATGCCCTTTTTGACTAACCTGCTTTGAGATTTCCCCACATTTCCGGTTGGTATCATGCTTCCTGCTTGTATCATTTATTCAGTACTCTGTACTGAAGAAGTCACTGCAAAATACTGAAAATACTTCAGTATTTTCATACTTTCATAAACCATATTTTACATTTAAACCAAAGACAACCAGAGACACCACATCCATCTTAGGTAACACACTTGTGTTACTATGCACACTTTATTGAACCATGAACTTCACTTCATTGAACTTTTAATTTTGATTAAATGTTAATTTGTAAAAACAATGACGCATTCATTTGTATCAAATATAATTCCTTTAAATAGGAAATTAAAAAGTAAATTGAAGTGAAGAGACTAACATGTATGAAATGATAGCTGTGCTTTGTCTTATCATGTTTAATTGGACTTGTTTGACTCAGTAGTAGGCGCAGCCTACCCTTTACAAAAAACGTTTTATTGTGTAATGTTGTGCAAGCAATTATACCAGGCCTACATGTTTCATGTGTTCAGAATTGCATGCAGCCGAGAATTATTATTAACTGTAAAAACTCCAAATGGTAATTTTTGAATATTTTAAATTACACATATCTAGATGTGTGATATAATCAGAATAATGTTTCACAGAGACCGCAAACCCTTGTTTATATATATAAATATATATATATATATATAAATATATATATAAATATACATATTTTACTTCATCAACAAGTAGAACAATGAGGCAAAAGAAAAAGAGACATAATACAGTCTAGACAGTGAGATAACAGGCTAGACAGACAGACAGACAGACAGACAGACAGACAGACAGACAGACAGATAGATAGATAGATAGATAGATAGATAGATAGATAGATAGATAGATAGATAGATAGATAGATAGATAGATGGATATTCTTATCACTCTAATGTGTCCAACTTGCCAATAAAAATTGTGAAAATAAAACATTAAAAAGGCTGGAAGATAACTATTGGCCTATATAGTGAATATTTTACGTTTGTGGGTTAGTACTGTAATGGCGTCGCATTACTGCTTGTCTCCACTACGAAGCGCTATAGGAAAACGGATTGTACATTTACAAAAGGAGAAAGAAACCAGTTTCATAAACAAGACGTCACACACCATTCGCCTTCGACCCCTGCGAAATTACATTCTGCATCCCTTTGGCGTCTACACTGCGTTTATGCTCCAAACATTTAAGTGCTCGAATTAATAGCTCACCGCAATCTGCGTAAGTGTGCAACACATTTTTTATTTTTTTATTGCTAGACTGCTAGAGTGCATCTAATACAGGCCACAAGTGGGTACGCTACATGCTTGCTGTCACTGCACCTGCTTATTGTTAAGATCAGTGGGCTAAAAACATTTCCTCCATGTGGAGGCTGATCACAACATCCCTGTGCCTACAGTATCCGCGAGGTACAGCGATTCAAATACATAAACGGCTATGCACCACGCGGCGTGCAGAAGAAAACCGGCATACTGTGGAAGCGCTATACCTTCTGTCCGTAGACATCCAGAAGATCAGAAAACTGAAATGCTGGATCCTGTACCAAACCCCCACTTATGTTAATGAGGTAGCCGAGTTGATGAAGGAAATGGGGGCTTCTGGCTCTATAGTTGCTCGGGTCCTAACTCTCTACCCCGAGGCAGTCCTCTGCAACCCTAAGCAAATGCAGGCTCAGAGGGACCTGTGGATTTCGGTGTGTCCAAACCAGAGAGAACTTGTTGGTGTCATTGAAAAATTCCCTGCCTCCTTTTTCACCTGTGCCAGCCACCACGCCAACCAGCGCGACAACATAACCTACTTCCGCCAATTGAACCTCAACAAGCGCATCATTACGAAGCTGATGTCCGGCGCTCCCCAGAGCTTCAGCCGACCAGTAGACGACAACAAAAAGATGATCCACACGCTCCAGGCGGCCTACCTTGAGCTGGGCGGAAAGGACACCAATGTGAAAATCTGGCTCCAGAAACTGCTGAGCCAAAACCCTTTCGTCCTCCTCAAAGACCCGGAGATGCTGAGAGAGAATTTCCATTTCCTGACACAGAAGGGCTTCACCACCGCCGAGCTCCTGGGCCTCCTCTCCAAGCTCAGGGGCTTTGTCACGGAGCTGAACCCCGATGCCATGCAGCGCACCCTGGCCTTCTCACAGAGCACCCTGGGCTGCTCCGATGACCAGCTCCGGCACGTGGTCCTCGACTGCCCAGCGCTGCTCTACCACTCCGAGGCCGTGCTGACGCAGCGCTTCCAGGGGCTCTTCGGGGTTGGGATCAGCGTGTCTCAGATCTTACAGGCTCCCACCGTCCTGGAGTTGACCACGGAGATCGTGAACCACCGCGTTCAGAGCCTGAGGTCGCACGGTTATGACATCCAGACTGGGAGCCTAGTGGCCCTCTGTGGCACCAAGAAGGACTTTGAAGCGAGCTACGGAAGGCTGCAGCTACGCAGAGAGAGGCCGATGTTTAACCCCGTCGCCCCTTTGAGAACGGATGATTGACGGGTCATGCTAACGGATTGAAGAGAGGGACTAAAATGTGATGCTGTGAATGTAGTCTCTGTATTTATTTGAATCTGCGCGCAAGGACAGCTTCAGGCTCCAGTGTGATTGAGTGTTGGCCTGTTTATTTAATATCATCCATATCAACAGTTCATTTGTGAGACAATTCAAAAGTTGTGAACAAGGAACCACCTCAAATGTTTTGTGGAAGGATACATTGCCCTGCCAAGGGATATATTAATATAACCTATTTCTAGTTTTAGATGTTGGACCAGTTTTCTGATAATGAGCATATTTTCAAGTGCATTATATACAGACACAGAAACATGACTTACATCCATATCACTTGATTACAATCTTGTTGTATAACTAAGTGCATCTCAGGGACAAAATGCAATGTTCACCAACTGTCATCAAGTTTTCTTAAATGATATGCACAGTGTCTTTATGGCTAGTTATTTCAGGCCTTGTAGGTCAGAGCAGGTAACCTGCATATAGATGTAGGCCACAGAATCACCCTCCTATTGTCCTATTGGGGGGTGGTGGCTTATTATGTGCAGAGGGGAGGAAATTGTCATCTTACCAATGTTAAGGCCTGTCAGGTTATGCCTATTATAATTTGTTTATAGATAGTTAAGAACCGACTAAACATTTGAATTCTAATATTCACCAGAGCCCCCTAAAACTTAAAAGTTGGCAATTGTGAGGAAGGCTCAATGGCATCTTCCCAGTACAAATGCAAATGTTAAATATGTATATATAAATGTTTTACCTCGGATAACCTCTTGTCCTCTGTGTCCCTGTGTAGTTTATGCAATTGCGCAATTGCATAAACTATAATTATGTACTGATGACTGCCAGAAGAAGATAAATATGTTGACACAATAATATGTAGCTATAGTAACCAACTGTCATGTGTGACCCCTGCGGGCACACATGACATATCATGTCAATATAATTGATACATCACATAAACCCACTGATAAAATAAATACACTGAAGAATAAAAAGGAGTATCGAAAGTAACTGAAATTCCCTGACATGTTTTACTATTTATTGATTTGAGGCACTTGAAATAGCAGAAAAGGGCTTCTTTCACATGAACTCATCTTGATTGCAAATTTCTTTCTTATAAACTTCATACTTGTATTTGATACCATTCTCTTCTTGGATTTCCCTCGACACGCCAGGGAATCTACAGTAATGCAAACAAAACAAACCATATCGATTAAGATCGTGAAATAACTATCTCATATCAATCTATGGTAGCAATTGATTCAAATGTGTTTTTGTGAATTCACAAAAAGGCACGGAATTCATTGTACAACCCACAGAATCCAACCAATCCCACATAAACATTGATACAATAGAAATATGTTTACTAAGCAGTGAGAGGATTGGAGAGGGGATTCATGAATCATACCCGTCTTGCTTTTTAAAGATCTGTCTGTCAAAATCGGGGAAGAAAACATCACAGTCAATGTTGGCCATGACGTTCGTGAGGTATATCAGGTCACACCACGGATGCATAATGCCCTCCTGGTGGAAAATAAAGAAGAGAAACATGGACCTTTCAACAAAGATGCAGCAGAATGTTCGGCTTTGTGCACCTTTACACTCGTTCGATGCCGTCACACTGCAATGAACACCAAAATGTTGAAAGTGTGAATATACCTTGTAGACCCGGGTGCCACCGACGACCCAGATGGTTTCTATGATGTCACTGAGAGGAGGGGAGGCGGCTAGGCGAATAGCCCCCTCAAAGTCCTCACTTAGGTAGTGTGCGTTATCTGGAACAATGCTACAAGAATAGAGACACCAATGGACAGATGTCGGCCGTGGAAGCAATGTGGCCACATCAAATAAATTCTCACTTTTTCTGTGTGGGCAGTAGGTGCTGAATAATAGTAGTTAACAGTGTATTAACTCTTAAACAATGGCTTGATACAAATACTTGCAAACAGGTTTGTTTATCGGTAATTAATATCAAAAAGTGTGTGTGTGTGTGTTTGTACTTAAGAGCTTACCCTAAGCTTTTACTCAAAACCACATGTTTAACATTCTCTATATCGAGACATTCATCTACTGAGAACCAGCAGAGTCTGCCCCACACCATCAAATTGAACATTCCTGTAGCAAGAAAATATTAGATGAAGGGATAGCCTACTACGAATCAACACAGGGCAAGGCAAGAAAACAAACAAGCAAGAATACCAAGATTGAAGTGTTATAATTGAGAATAAAATGTAAATAACAAATTGATATTAGAGTCAAATTTTTGAGAAGCATTATTATTTTCTTGCAACGCTGGTCTCTCCAGCTCAGATGCTGTGTGGAGCCATTTACCCTCCCCCCCTCTCTCTCTCACTTTTCTTGTGAACCTGGACCTGAAACGTCTTTGTGCTTTCTGGCTGAGGTAACTTTGAGTGTGACTTCTATCTTCACCAAAGCCATTCTAAAAGCAGAGGAGAGGCCTCAATGTGTGGTATGTGTGGAGGTGCTCAGTAATGAGAGCTTAAAAATAACCAAATTGGACATCTCTAAACAAAGCATTCTCAGTATCAGGCAAAGAAGAATCTTTGAAGAGATGTGTTGTCAGTATTGTGTTGGTTTGTGTAGCATTTTAATTGTTTGTTTCGATGTTGGTTAGTTGGTGACTAGTGTGTTGCTAGATAGCTGACATTACTTGTCATTTCAAGTAGATCGCAAACAAGAAGAAAGAATTTCTTCTTTCTTCTTGTTTGCTTCTTGTATGTAAAAGAAATAACTAAATATTATTTGTGAACTTGTTGGGACCTCCGTCTACCCATGCCAGCTACCAAACCTTTGCCAACAAACCTATTTTATCCAGCCTCTCAACAACAACACATGACTGCACTAAGGCGAAGCACTTCTGACTATTTAAAACCAAAATGCATGTTGATACAAGGTTATACTCCTTCCAGCACTTCAGGTCAGCATCATTTTAAAATAAGTTAGTGATATAAATCAGAATCTGAATATTGCTAAATGTTGGGGTTTAAGGCTCAGGGTCGAAGGGAGGGGGTACGAGATAGAGAGTGGAGAAAGGGGAGAGGAATATAACGGAGGGTGGAACATGTTTGTTCATTTTAAATTTAATAATGGTATGTACATATTTTATGAGGTGGTGAGAAGCTTTACATTACGCTCAGTAGATTTGGTTATTGCAGTGATTTTGTTTCTGTTATTCTGTGTACTTAATATTCTTCACCACACTCCCTCCAGCTGACATAGTGAGTGTATTGCCTTACTGCTTTTATGTCCTCCTTTTTCAAGTTCATAGTGCAAGTTTGTAATGAGGTGGTGAGAAACTTAACATTACACTCAGCATATTGGATAATTGCTGTGAATAAATTTCATATACATTTTATATTTATGGTTTGTTGTGTTCTTTGTCAGTAGTTTATAAATGTAGATGTTATGGTAATTCATGATGCATGTTGTACGTTTGGATCCCGGGGAGACACCAAATATCTATTTTGGGTTTGGAGGTGAAGTTAGGGGACCCTTTGTGTCGAGTGTTGTAAGATGTTATCAGACAGCAACAACCCAAAAATATAGTGGAGCCAGCCCTGCGGCGCGCCACATACCCTCCCGCGCGGCAGATAAGTGGGAGGAGCCCAACAGCCTACATTTCATGGAGACGAACCGTTGATGATATACTGGAGCTCAGTGGATCCCAACCTTTTTTTTTCCTTAACCCCATTTCTAGCTCTGAAAATGTTTGAGACCCCAACTTTTACTTTTGTGCATATGCTTCCACACAAAATGCTTTAACCAAATCAACATCTACTGGTATTATCAGTGTCCCAGTGAACGTATTCGGCATCACTCTGCTACACACCATTTGCTGGTGGCTATGAATCATTAGGTTGTCAGTTCGTATGCTATATAGAGAACGTCTTAAAAAAAAAAGGATATATAAAAAAATATATACTATTTGTATGCACACACTCCCCCTAATCATACCAACTCCAATGTTGGGAATCACTGGGCCAGTTGGTAATAGATCGATAGAGGATTGTCAATACCTGGACGTGAGACTCGATTGACGTTGTTCAAAAAGTACTTGAACTCGTGCCTGTGAAAACAAAAATGTAAGGAGAAAATTAATATTGCATCGTAATTCGTGCTTACGCTTTTGCCACACGTCACCACGTCACTCATCTTACCTCTGGAGCCCTGTCATAGGTAAATACAAACTACAAACACAGAAAGAGATATTAACGTAGGCTATTCATTTAAAATTCTTACGGTAAACTCCAAGGCAGCTTTCCATCCTTTCCGATTCCCAAATCATTGCATGCTGCGGCGATGAGACGTATGGGTTTCTTCTGCAGACTCATTTTGAACTGGTGTAGATTATGGTCAGAACTAGCAGAAAAGAAGCGACAGGATCAAAAGTCGACTGCGCTACTGAAGGTGCGTTTGCCCGGAGTTTATATAAGGCTCCCCCAACAAAACATTTTGACGACCATGGTCGCGATCCAGGTCATATACGTCGTGTCATAACGTGACCAATTTTCTATTTTTCTATTCTATTTTCGTGCCATTTGCGCAAAAACGCCCTACGTTAACGTAACATAAATTGACACATGTAACAAAACGTCTCAAATACCTGTCACAGCCAACTGGTTGTTCCATTCTTGTCTAATAGGGGTGTTAGATTGAAAGTCTGAGGCACATGCCAGCCAGCTACTGAGGATTGTTTTAGTAACGCCTGTTGGAAGTAAGCAGCGCTTGTTAAACACTCCGGCGTTCTTTTATTCATCAGCCCACATTTCAATTCACTACGTTGACGACACTTACATTCAATATATATAATAGCATTTCTGGGGGGTGGCGGAGAGATATGGGGTCAGAACAGTCTCATTAATAATGAATGCACAGAGAAGGATTCACAAATGTATTTTGTGATTTATATATAAATGACTCTCTTCTCACAAATACATTTCAATGCACACACAAATGGATGTCGGTATGTATAAATGTAAAATAAATCCATAAAGACTCTCCTGACGTGGCTGGATTCACAAATGCATTTTTTTCAACAAGGAACTTTCTGTAGCCAATCAGATGCCTCCCTCGTTTTCAGCCAATCACATGACTGCAGTCCAACGAGGGGTACCTCACCATGGCCAGAGCACAGCATTTTCTCTGCGCATTTTGCGTTGCTTTTCGGTAAAAGAAAATAGAAAAAAAAAGAAAGAGTTATCCGGACTTGACCTTTCTTTATAGGTCCATGGACTTGACTGGTAAGAGTTCAGCCTCAACATGGCGTCTGGGAATGGCAATCCCGATTCCCGAAGAATGAATGATATCGGGATTGCCATTACCAGACGCCATGTTGAGGCTGAACTCTTAGATGACGCATTTCCACCGGAGGGTGAGGGTCTGTTCAGTCCGCAAAGGTGCGGCACGGATCGCGTTTCCACCGCCAAAAGTGGGCGTGACCCGGACTGAGCCGTATTGAGCCGTACTCGTCTCGCAGTACTCCTCCGTTGGGGTACTGAGACGCCTGAAAGGGTGCCGGCAAGTTCGAGCTACACACGCCGTCCGTTGATTGGTCGACAGAATCGTCACTTCCGCGACATGGGGATAAAAACAAACAAACA
>OOFG01065916.1:0-10913 GCA_900323295.1 Molva molva | reverse complement strand
TCGCGACTCAGTCTTTCTGTTAGAATCCCCAACTCACCGTCTCGCGCATGATTCCCTTTGTACCCGGAGCTGCAGGAAGGATCCTATGATCCGGGATCCTCAGACTGTGGCTCACTCAGTCCCCCCAGTTGACGTTTGGTGATATAAATGAACTCGTTGCTGCAAGTTATATAACTTTTGGCAGCCTACATAGAGTTATATGTTGTAATAGGGTTGTAAACATTTCAAGAGGTTTGTGTTTGACGCGATTTCTCATTTTTGTTGTTAATATCGCCAAATTTGGGAGGACTCAACTGACTCGAGTTAATAGTCACTAAAGATCCATGATTCCTGGGTTATTTTAGGGACACGGGTGAAAGAGCCGGGTAGGGAGTGATCCGCTCATTACTAAATCACTCACAAGTCCGCTTCAAAGCGGCCCAGGGACTTAAAATTTGCCGTGCTCGCTCATTAGCCTTGCTAGCCTTGCTTGCACACGACGAGTTGGCTCACGCAACCACACGCATTTTCTTCAGAAAATGCACATGGGGCGACATGTCTAGTTAAGTGTGCATTCTTCAGACTGAAACCACTCGTTTCTCTGTGTAATGGTTTAGGATATCAGCATGTGAGTAAAGTCAAAAGCATTCTTGTTATGGTTAAGTACTTTCACCATATGGTATACAATAGAGAGGGCATATCATTAATTGATAGGTGGTTTTATATGAGCTGGCTGTACTCAATATGCTTGAACTGAAAATCGACGTGTCGCTTCAACATTTTGTTCTGAGTCTTCAACTTCAACCGAACTGAGCAGAATACGATACGACGAATCGACGATAGTAAAGATAGTTAACAGATATATATCACTGGCCAACTGAAAATCACGCGGGGAAATCGGCGAGACCTTATATCAGCACGTTATTGATTTTTATATCATTGGTGCTGCTGTCGTAGATAAATACTTTACTTTAACACTTTAACAAAATAAGAGAGGTAGAGAAGTCGAAGTTTTGAAAGATAAAGACTTTATTATCACTTACACAGAAGCAATAACAAAACCTGAGTTGGTTTGCAAAGGAACTCCTGTTCTGAAATCAGGCTTCAGGTTATATACCCAAACTGTAAATTCCTCATACATGTACTGACCAGCACCTATGCCCCGGGCCTGGACATTGGATACCTCTCGTGTCCCCCACCCCAGTTCCCCTTTAATTGAACTAGGCGCCAACTAGCTAAACATAATAAATTAAAAGGGCTTCTTCCCTCTTTATGGTCACTCTGAAGCCCTCTCCATACATTCCCGTTTGGCTAAAATAACCCTATGGTCCGAGAGATCACGACTTTAGAGGTCAAATGTCAACTTGGAAACGGCTGTCTTGAGAACGTCCATCTCAGGGAGCTATCAGGAGGTGTAATTAGTGCCATCTGGTTTTCTTTTGGAATTTGGGCTCTTTGCTGAGTCTATGGATTTTCCACACTTATGTAGGCAAGATAATGATTATATATTTCCTTTAAATGTTAGGGTAAATTTCTCCCATAAGACATTCTTCTGGCATCCCATCCATCCATCTAAAGCAGGGCTAATCAGCTCCATATTCTATCCTCTCACCTTGACAGATTTCAAGGTGCTACTCCGACTGACTTATTAAATCCTATGGGGCACCACTCTCCTACCTGAAGGTCCTTATTATTCCCTATAGTCCTTCTCCACCCCTCCTTTTCAGGACCTTGCCTCTTATCAATCGCAAAAGTGAAAAATAAAATATTTAAAATATGTATTTTTATAGCACCTTATTGCCGGAAAAGTGCTCATAATCAGGGGGTGCTGTAAACTTTAGCCTGTGGAGTCTTGTGAGACTAATTGTGACGCATGCAATTATTATAATTCGAATTAGTAATATTTTCAATAGTGCCACAAAAAACATTATCAGATTCCTTACAAAGGGTGTACCCTAGCCAGAGAACCAACTCCCTAACACACTTTGGATATCCCAGGAAGTGATTTTATGAAGGTCATTCAGGGCCTTGTTTTCTTTATTCTCAACAGATAGGTTAGCTGAGTGAACATACAAGCAGCATTATGCACCTATAATATTACACACACCTCCGGTTGAAGCAAGGATCAAATCTAACGCCATGCACTTTTTGAGTGCCACTTTTGTAACCTCAAATTGTATGTGAGACAGAGGTACTGCCGCCACCACTGGCCCTTCAACGCTGCTGGTTATGTCGTGGATAAACACAAATACAAAATAAGAGAGGTAGAGAAAGCCGAAGTTTGAAAGATAAAGACTTTATCACTTGTAAACAAGTATCAACAAAACCTGAGTTTGTTTGCAAAGAACTCCCGTTTTGGATCAGGCTTCAGGTTTTATTGCCAAAATGTGTGGATTCCTCCTACATGCACTAACCAATCACACAATGCATTGGGCCTAGAAATTAAGCACCTCCCCTGTGTCCCCCACTCATTGGATAAACACTTATCCTCTTTCTCCGGATTCTCAGTAGATAAAAATGTAAAGAACTGACCTCTTAAACATTGCAGTTATATAAAATGTAAAGGCAGTTATTAAACTGATATTAAACAGACATAATAAACCACATGTGCTTATGAGATGAGATTGTCTGCCAACGATTGAGGTAGTTTACATGTGTGACAAAACATGAGTAAAGTAGCAAAGTATAATCAAAGAAAATGCAAATATGAGTTAAAATGAAGGTGCGACATGGAGAGAGATGACAGAGATATAGCAGCTTTAGTGGTCAATGGTGAACTTGGGGCCAGCTAAACAAAATGAAAATAATGAATAGTCCTTTGTTGACTTTTTCCACCCTTATTTCATTCATATAGGCAAGATAATGCTTGTACTTCCTTTAACCCTATGTCAATTTCTCCCATAATTGCATACATACACATCCAACAATGAGGTTTGTTTACCTTTTTAACAGCTTCGTGCATTATTCTTATATTGTCTATCTTAGGCACTACCATGTGGCGGGTTCTTGAAATTTTGTTCAATGAGCCGTCTGGCGTGTGGTCTAGGTCCAGGTCTGGCGTCCATGCTGCTTGATGTTGATTCTGGCCGTGTCTCTCCCCAGGCCAGAGAAAGTATCTGGGGCTTGGATCAGACGTGATTGTGTGTGTAAGGGTGAGTTACTAGCACTTCACCCAGGTTTCAGTGTTGGGGTGATCTTTGTAGGGTTGGGTCAATTGTGACCTTCGTAGTCAGCCGTGGTGCCCGTCTGCAGTGGCTGGCGTGGATCCAGGTAGCCCTCTCAGCTACCTTGACCACCGACAAGGTGCTCAGCAGGACCTGGAATGGTCCCAACCAGTTGCCCTTCCTTGGACATTGGTAAAGCCTCTTTTACCTGTCAACGGATAGATTGCAAAGTTCGGGAGAGATCATATTGCTGTTGTGTGATGCACCTGCCCCATTGGCATTGGCCGTCCCATCAGGACTTTATACGGGAACAGACCTACCTTTGCTTTGGTGCACCCCCTCATGGCCAGCAGGACCAGTGGTAAGACCTTTATCCATGACATACCTGTAGCTGCAGTTGCTTTGGCCCGTTTGTTCTTTAGGGTACTGATGGGGTGTGTGTGGATGATGGCTTTTTTGCATTTAGAAGTCTCATCTGTCCTAGACGCAATATCTCATGAAGAAATTGCCATGACAAAATCCAAAAGACTTCCAGGGCGATCCACTGTTAAAATGCATGGTCCCTACAAACAAAGGTGAAATAGTTCCTTGTATAAGGTGGTCCCTCAAGATTGCATATATGCTCTGAGCTGGTTTGGTTAATAAGATAAGAACAAAAATATAGAAAGATGATACGACAATAGAAAATACAATGATTTATTGCAATTGTGCTCAACGTGCAAAACAATATTACATACTTGTATTAAAATGCAAAACAATTAGTGAAAAATACGATTTTTTTTCCTTCAAAGCAAATACCTAACATTTCCATGGGAAACAAAAAAACAAAATTGAAAACGACTTTATAACGACCAAATCAGTCACAGGATCCCAGCCGTCTCCGTTTCATATTTTTCTCTGAAACTCTTGGATGGTGGCCTTGTTCTGCGGGGAGACATTAGGACGTGAGAAGACCATGCTTCTTATCTGGAATGCGAGCCCATCCAGCTGAAGGAGAATTCATCATCATTTAGGGCTGGTCAGTATAAGCAATAGCCAGGCAGATACTGCATAAAGAAAGACACTGATATTTTGTTCTCAACCTCCCATCTGGGATCGATAAAGTAGTATCTTAAACACCAGATACACACATACACAGAATCTAAATTATAGTCTAATGACCCCTCTGGTACTTGTTTTGTAGTACCAATGTGCTTTGGCACTAGAGAGGCCATTTACAAGATTAGACAATAAGTCGGATAATTTCAGCGTTTGATAATTTCACTGGTGACAGACAATAAGACGATGAGGGTTCAGCAGATTTACAACTGCCATATGTTTCGAATTGAGCAAACAGACAGAACAAATGAAGTAATGATAGGAATATTTTACCTCTTGATTTTTTGACAGCAGTCTTCAAACCATTGTCCTTAGTAGCACTGTCGGAGGTCTCTAAAATAAGATGTTGGTTGTTTAGAGGAAAGTATATTTGGATGGTTGGTTATTTTCTGCAACATAGATTTGTATTTACAAGAAAAAGATGGCAACTAAACAAGTAGGATCAGATGTGGACATAGCAAGGCTGGCATTGAAACAAGGCTGGCCTGGCTGCCCCATAAACATTAATTCACCAAAGCTTAAGCATGTTAAACAGTAGCCATTTATTATAAGGGGTAGAATAACCAAGTGGTGACTTACCCAATACAGAATCTCTCTTGTCATTTCGGCTTCTGGGTCCATCTTTGAAGTCCAAGGGGTGGCGAAGCACATCAAACCTCAATACTCTGTTCTCCTTCCGACGCATGTCAGGACCTTTATGTTTTTTAGATTTACTTTTACTAACTAACCGTTTCTTTGTCACACTCTTGTTTGGCATTTTTGTTGTTTCAAGTGTGAGGTCATTTGCATTGGACTTCCTCCTTCCACGTTTCTTCACAGATCCTACGGGAAATGTTTGCTCAAGGGAAGCGGGAAGCCTCTCCATGTCTATGTGTTTAGCCTCTACAGGAGGAATGGTGGCTGAGGTAGAGTTCTGATTAATATCCTCAATGGTCTTGTGTTTTCCATTTCTTCTTGTTATAGGTAGATAACTGTTTCTCCATTCCTCACAAATTTGGTGTCTGACTGAACAACTCGTCAGCGTAAGGACAGATGGAGGTGGATGCGGTCGTCCTGAAAAGTACTGACTCAAAGCATGACTCTTACTGCGGGTTCCTGAAACACCGTTCCTATGTGCTACGGAGCCAAATAGGGCAAGTTTCACTGTCTTTTTTGCAGCAGTCGTTGAGTCATCAGCAACAACTTTTTCTTTGATTAAATCATTTGAGGTATCTTTAAGAGCAGGCTGATAGACAGATGTGACCGGATCTTCAAATGGTTGCATTTTCTTTCCTTTTGTCCTTTTGCGTTTTCTGCTGAGTCTGAGTCTCTTTTTAAGGTTGGGGGAGCAGTCATCCTTTGCCTCCACTGTAGGAGAGAGCCTGGTTGGACCAGTTGTGAGACTTGAACTAATAGACTTCAAATCATGTGCGCCGCTGTTTGATTGTTTCTGTTCAATAGTCAGTACAGCCTCTGGTGTAGGCATGTGGTCGTCACTTGGCTCTGTGATGTGATGCTCATCACACACAGTTGCATGATCATCATCATGATCTTTTGGTTGTTTTGGTTCAATATTCAGTGTCTCTGCTGGGCATGCAGGTTTCAACTCTTCCTTATTGCAACTCCCTTCAAGAGCTGTTGAGATGGATCCATTAATGCTCCTCAGGATATCATTTACAATTTCTTCTTCTTCATTAAAGTCCATACTGGTCGAAGGATGAGTAATAGGCGTATTGTCATACCCTTTTTGTGGCACCTCAAATTGTTCAGCAAGGTCAATGATTTTGCTGATCTTAGATGGATTTGACTGCAGAGGATTCAAAGATTCAAAGGCATCTGTCGAAATTACACAGGGCTTGTTGGATTCTGACCTTGACTTGCAGGAGCACTCGAGTGAAGGTTCTGTCCCTAAAATCATCTCTATCCACCGATTTACGCAGCAAAACTCCTCCATACTGGTTGTTTCCTCAGTTGTTGAAACCTCATTGGATTTGAACTCGATCAAAGTAGACTCATTTTTCAGTTGCTCAAAGACAATCCTGGCCTGATCAGGGTGCATAATTTCTATTTCCAAGAGGTCCAATGGATCATTCAGGTCCGCTGTTAATGCTTCATCAGGAACTATTGATAGGGAACATTTGGTTTGGAGAATTGACTCTACTTCATCTTCAACATCAAGAGCAGGTGCCATTTGAGGCACATTTTTGATTGCCATTTCCTTCACAATGTCAACAGGAATGCCACATTTTGTCTCCATTGGTTCCGTCTCAGTGTTACATTTGCTTTCACAATTCTTCAACGACGAGGGGAAGCCAAACTCTTTATCAATGTCATCCAGCTGCCTGTTAACATTCAACCACTGTGACACATAAGGCGACTCAAAATGGACACAATCGTGTTCAAGTACAGTGAACTTTTCTTTAAGTCTATGCCAGCTTTTGCTCACTACTTGGGACAGTATAGGGGTGTTGTGTGTGTCCTTGCAAAACTTGACAACGCCAGCCATTAGGTCTTTGTAATAGTTTGTATTGATCAGACTCAATAACTTTTTTACGTCATTATCCCATAAGTGTTTTATTAACTGTCTTATAACCTCTTCTGAATGATCAGGTTGAATTTGAACTCTGGTAGACATTTCAATTAAAGAAGTCAATTTTTCATGTGTCCATGTAATTACAGGAACTACGCTCAACAGCCCAACATTATCCATTTCCGACTCCTGAACCTCATTTTTTTGGATTCCTTGGCTTGCATCCATGGTCACTGATTGATGAGCTTCAGACTCCTTTCCATTTCCTTTTGATAGCAGTGAAGCGATCACTGTCCCATCATCAGTAGGCTCTACGTTGGCATTTGATTGATGTTTTTGGTCAGAGCCTGAAGAAATACTTCTTTTTTTTCCTGAATTGTCACAATCAGGCAAAAGTTGAAATAGATTTGGTAATGTGTTGCCGTGTATTTTGATGTTGTCAACACAACCATCTATTAAGGTATCTTTCTGTTGACCAATCCTCTCAGGGTAGCTCTTTTTGGCGGTTACTTGGGTGTTTTTTTGCGACAGTGGTTGTACAACAGCCACAGCCTTTTGGCAGGCATAGCTAGGGGGTGGGTTTCTGCCCGGGTTGCTTGGATTCACCAAATGGGAGGTTTGAGGTAGCTGACCATTGTTTGCGCTAGAAAGATGGCTGCTATATGGAGGTGGGGTCATGTATACAAGAGAGTTACTGAAAGCAGGGGCCTTCCCTGCACCACTTTGAAGTTGCAGATGTGTTTGCGACCCAGGAAGTTGTCCACTTGAGTTGAATGTTGCATCATGTTCCTCTCTCCTGAACTGTTTAGAGGGAGGCATTTGTTTTTTTGGCGCACTATAACGTGGTGGAGCCATTTGTGTTGATGCTGTATAGGGGGTTGGAGTTTGGTTCTTTCTTGCATCTTCTTTCTTTCTTGTTGCTTCCATTTTCTTGCCATGTGTGGCAGTGTCTCTCCATTGAAATTGAGATGTTTGAAATAATGCAATATTTGACTTCTTGTATGCATTATGTGGCACGGTTGTCTTCACACTTTCTTGAAGGTAATTTAATTGCATTGGCATTAATTTAAATGGATTAGAAACACTGTTTTGCATGTTTTGGTCTGGGAATGTTGCTGTCTGTGCTGTTATGTTTGGTGGTCTCTGGTTTGACCAGTTCTCAGTAAAGGTAGGATCTTTCTGAGTGGTCATTTGAGATGCGCTTACTTGCCATTGATGGGGAACGTTTCTTGTCTGTGCATAATTATATGTGGTCTGTAGGTTTGCGTTTCCATTTACAAAATGATTCTGATGGGGACTATACCCTGGGTTTGTTGGCAACTGCTGAAAAGTGGTTGATGTTTGCTGGTTTAATGTTTGGCCACTACAAAAAGCACCATAGCCAGGATTGAACTGAGCCCTTTGTGGGTCATTGACCTCTGAATATTGTGGGCAAGTATTTGAACAGCCTGCCTGATTCCAGAATTGTTGAGGCTGTTGTGAATTTTGCCGGACTTGATACATTTGCTGTCCATTTATCCAAAGAGTGGCATCCATTTTGGCTTACAGCTTCTTGTCTTGATCGTGTGTCAAGGAAATTTGAAATCTTCCTGAAAAAAAGAGAATGCAAGGACATTTAATTAGTGCGGTAACATTTATACTTAGAGATCAGTTGTCTGTGGCATGGTTTCATGTAGGATAAGTCGGTGTCAAATCAGGAAAATTAACAGGAAATATGAGGGCTTGAGACCGGTCCACTGACATGGGTATCCTGTGGTATTATAAAACACAATTATTCATAACCGCAAATGCTGTAAAAATTTAATGGAGGTATCAAAAATAACAAGGGAGCGATTCTTAAACTCTTAAAACACATATTTTCTTGTGATCCGCAGATAACTAGATTAAAGGTTGCCTACATGTTTCCTGTCCACCCTGCCCCATCTAACCATAATTCTGTCTGTTTTAGTGTGTTGTGTTGACTGTGACTAGATGCCTGGACTCCCCATACGGCTACCA
This sequence comes from Molva molva, assembly GCA_900323295.1. NCBI lineage: Eukaryota > Metazoa > Chordata > Actinopteri > Gadiformes > Lotidae > Molva > Molva molva. Next base: position 2,165 of record OOFG01065916.1, on the reverse strand, counting down.
GCCTGCTCACCGGCCAGCACCCCATCACCATAGACAATATATAGGGCCTGTTAAGCCCTTTGAGATCGTTATTGTGATTACGGTCTTAAGGCTATACAAATAAAATTGGATTGAATTGAATAACTAGCTACCCTGCCGTGGAATATGGTATGTTAAAGTCTGGAACTATATATATACACATCCATGATTTGTCTTGCAAAATATATGATTTTAATTAAAAAAGGTGCAACATTTGGCAACATATGATTGTTGTGTTGACATTGTTGATACCCAATAGATCCAGTCTGATAACCTCTGCTGGCAACCTTCCTGCCTTAATGGGTAAGGAGGCCCTCACTCTCCAGAGTTGACCTCCATCTCCCACACTAGAGCTTTGTCCGGTGAAGTTGATACATGTCCATTCACTCACATTTGAATGCATCCAAATGTTTCAGGCCCCTATAAATGTGAGGATCAATACATAAACTTGTCATGAACAGAGTGATCCACTCATATACGGACTAGAGAAGTCCAGGAGGACACAAAATAAAGAAAAAATACAAATATAAGAGGACACTAAAACTTTAACGATGGACTTCTTTCTGCGGTGACAAAGATGACAACAAATATAAAAGAAATAAACATTTGTGTATGGTTTGTGTATTTGTTGTTGTACTTCAGATACCCTCACTTAAGGGTTAAATAAGAAAGAAGATCGTAAATAAGAACATCGGTCTCCACCAAAAGATTGAAACTAAAACACTGGGGTGAATAAATAGTAATACTTCAATAGGGTCCCAGAGGAAAGAGTTCACCCCCGATCGTAATAGAGTGATCAAATCCTATATTTGACATATCAGTACAGGGCTTGCCTAGGTGTAGCCTCTAATGGGAAAAGGTATCCAGTAACTGAAACCTATGCAGGAGTCAATGGTGGGATAAATGAACTGGTCACTACATCGTGCCCAACGTTGAGCATTCTTGAACAGTCACAGGCAAACTCTTCACTAATAAGTTATTGGTGCTACTTTAGCGAGGGTATCTGAAGGTAAGAGAAGCTAGTCAAGTCGTTTTAGTGCTTAATTCCTATAAAAGGAACGTATTTATTTCAACAGGAATAACGATTAATACAAAATATGTATTCCCTTTCAGGAGGGGAACGATTTTAAAATAACAAATAAGGAGATGTCTTGTGTCCTGCCACAACCTAGTCTCACACCAAAATATAGTATAACTACGTTGGTCCACATTGGAAAACATAGTCGTTTCACAATAACGGCTCTAAAAATGCTTATTTGGAGGTTTTGAGGGACTATAATCGGGGTAGGCTATATTCTGTTTAAGAAATAACCAAAATTACATATTTTATTACACATGTTTTTCAAACATGTGGAGCAATGAGCTAAATTTCTGTTCGGAATCCCCCCGCCCCCCAGTTATCGTATATATCCATATGCGCTTGTTTACGATCTATGGTCATCATTTCCTTTTCTGTAACGTTCACGCATATATCCTGTATTTAATACATGAACATGTTATGTTTTAGTCGTAAACTAGGTTCCGCTGGCTAGGAAATAGACATATACTAAGGTGCGCCAGACAGAACAGCGCCTCCCTGAGTGCCACCGAGGCAATGACCCCCTCATGTGTGAGAGGTTCTTCTTCATGCTCAGTGTGTATTGACTATTTCTGTTGTTGAGTGCAATGATCATGGCAAGCTGCATATTTATACGAATAGAGAACCAGATTAATAGTTGTTTAATTTCTAAAGATGGAAAGTGGATTCTACCTGAATTATCAACCACATTATTGTGATTGTGTGTCTGTGTCCGTGTCCGTCCAAGGCCAAGTTACCGCGGCCCATGGGTGACAAATTATAGGGTGGGGCCTGTTGTACGCCCTTTGACGTCTGGACTCTTTTATATGAATCAGGGCATTAGGCTCTGCTAAAATATATAAATTGGGAGGCTTTAGACCTACAGGAGAGGCTCACACAGCATCATCAAATGCTCCATTGAAACGCATTGGAAACACAAGCCGTTGCTAGAAATTAATCTAAATTCGTTGCCAAGAGATAGAAACTTGGCCATTAGACCTTCAACCAGGGTGCATCTTGGGATCGCTCTGTGAAAATTGTGGGTCTCTTGGCAAAAAGGCGGACCCTAACCCTAACCCACGGACCCCCC
>OOFG01065914.1:0-17718 GCA_900323295.1 Molva molva | reverse complement strand
CCTATCTAACAGCTGTACAGTCTATCCCTACACCCTATCTAACAGCTGTTTAGTCTATCCCTACACCCTATTTATCAGCTGTACAGTCTATCCCTACACCCTATCTACCAGCTGTACAGTCTATCCCTACACCCTAACAGCTGTACAGTCTATCCCTACACCCTATTTAACAGCTGTACCGTCTATCCCTACACCCTAACAGCTGTACAGTCTATCCCTACACCCTATCTACCAGCTGTACAGTCTATCCCTACACCCTAACAGCTGTACAGTCTATCCCTACACCCTATCTAACAGCTGTACCGTCTATCCCTACACCCTATCTAACAGCTGTACAGTCTATCCCTACACCCTATCTAACAGCTGTACCGTCTATCCCTACACCCTATCTAACAGCTGTACAGTCTATCCCACATCACATCATCTCTAATGGTACATATCTCTTGAGGAGAGCTGTAAAGCAATAAAGCTGCATGTTATTACCGTATGGGTTCTTGACCATGACGGGGCCAGCCGTGACGGCGTCTCCCACACCATACTGGTTCTCAGCACTGACTCGGAACTCGTACTCGTGGCCCTCGATAAGTTTCTCCACGTTGCTGTCGGTGGAGTGGCCGTGGATGTTGGAGCTGACCAGCGCCCAGTTGGCCCTGCTCGTCTCTCTCTTGTCGATGATGTAGTTGGTGATCTCAGAACCACCGTCGGCCACGGGCGGCTCCCAGCGGAGCCTCACGTGGTCAGAAAACACCTTGCCGATCTTCACAGAGGCGGGAGGACCTGGTTTGTCTGAAGGGAGAACCAAATCATTTAACAATACATATAGCCTCAATCGAGTTCATAGTACTTGGTGCTGGTATGTCAGCCTATGTTGTCGTGATAGGGGGGAGATCGTACCTAACACCTTGACCTTGATTGTGGCATACTTGGAGCCATTGATGTTCTCAGCAGTGATGGTGTAGTCCCCAGACTCCTTCCTGGTGACGGAGTAGAGCTCCAGCAGGTGGACATGTTTCTTCTGAATCATTTTCATGCCTTCAGCCAGGACGAGAGGAGCCCCATCCCTCTTCCAGCTCACCTTGGGCAGGGGCTTACCGAATACCTCAGCGTCCAGGAAGACGTTGTCTCCAGCCTTCACCACGATCAGGTTCTTCATGTTGACACCTAGCTCTACACGGGGGGGAACTAATGGACAGAGGAACAACTGTATTAATGGATGTTCAAGGTAGCATATGTAGCTTAACAGATGATCTCAGTGTTTTGTTTCAAATTATTTAAAGTATAATTCAAACACACTCACAAAATAAGTGTCCTTATAAAAAACGTATATATATTAAACCATAAAAAACAGCCTGCACCAATCAGCAGGAAGTGATGACAGCCTACCATTCTCTGCAAATACAGGGATGGGGTCGGACAGCTCCGAGGGCTGGCTGATGTTGATGGCCGTCTTAGCAATGATGCGGAACTGGTACTGCTGTCCCTCCTGCAGGCCACTCACTACATACTCCTCTGTCTGGATGTTCATGCAGTTAGCGTTGCAGCGCATCCACTTATCCTCAGGGATCTTCATGTACTCTACGTAGTAGCCAATCAGCTTGCTGCCTCCGTCGTTCTTGGGACGGCTCCAGACCAATGAGACGGTGGACTTGGTGACGTCCATGGGCTCTGGTTTACCTGGTGGGTCTGGAGGGAACAATGAGACGATACAGATATAGTTCATTAACCCTATCAGATACCACAGCATATATACAAATAGGGGAATGCCCCTTTCAAATGGGGCCAGTGCATACCGATGGCTGTCCTGGCTGTAATGAAGTCGGTCGGTTTGCAGGGCAAGCCCTGTCCAGCCTGGTTGATGGCAGACACTCTGAAGGTGTACTCTAGGCCCTCGATGAGGCCAAAGCAGGTATACTGGGTGGATTTCACCACAGATTCGTTGGCCTTGGCCCAGAGCAGGCTGTTCCTCTCCTTCCTCTCGATGCAGTAGCCGGTGATGGGGCTGCCGCCGTCGTTGCTGGGCTTCTCCCAGGACAGGATGACATAGTCCTTGTTGATCTTATTGACCTGGAAGCTTCTGGGCTCACTTGGAGGATCTGGGAAATAAGATAACAGTCACACATGTGTACATTGAGGTATAATATATACCTTTCAATAATTTGTACTGAATATATTACATTAGGAAGACCAAATAAACAACTCACCGAATGGATATCTGGCGACGGTCTTCTCTGAATAGATGGGCTGGGAGATGCCGAGGCGGTTCTCAGCGCGAACACGGAAGCCATACTCTTTCCCAGGGGTGAGTTTGATGACCCGGAAACTGCATTTGGTGCAGGCGGTGGAGGCGGTGAGCCAGTCTCCGTGGCTCACATCACACTTTTCAATGATGTAGTTGGTAATGTGGCTACCTCCGTCCTCCTGTGGAGGGTTCCACAGCAGGGTGCAGGCATCCATGTCCAGCTCCGTCACCTCCAGGGGTCCTTCGGGAGGACCAGGGATGTCTGGGAGGAACAGAGGGCAGTTAAATCACCTGCTAACACTCAAATTTATCAGACTTGAGACTTATAGTGAAGGGTACTACTGACCCATGACCACTACTTTGAGGATCTGGTTGATGCTGGATGTGCTGTTTCCAGCAGACAGGCTGTAGTAGCCGCTGTCGGCCCTGGTTACGTTCTTGATGGACAGAGTGCAGGTGGTCAGAGTCTTCACCACAGACAGGCGGTCTGAGGTCAGGACGTCCTCGTTCCCTTGTTTCCATTTGCAGAATGGAGCAGGTTTTCCAGCCACGATGGCTTCAACCACCAACTTAGATCCAGCCCTCACTGTCACAATGTCCGGCATGATGATCTTAGGGGCCACTGGGTACAGAAAGGGAAGGAAATGTTACAGTTCCTTTAACCTCTTCATCCCTTGGCCGCCTTCTCTTTTTTCTTTTTTCTTTGAAGAATAACATGCCCATTGTAAATAGAGTATATCTCCCTACTACAAGGGCTATGATATGTAATCTTGGTGCCCTCAAAAGATAACCAGTGAAATTGTTGTGCAGTTAAATAATCAATGTGAATTCTACTGGGTCAGAGTGAATAAAGATTTATGATGTGTAAACACATCATAAATGGAAGATTTAATTTCTGCCTGAAATACATTTAGTGAATACCACCTAGTGCATTATCAGTTGGTAACCCTACAAGGGCCATAGCATAACATCTTATGAGTACCTGGGTCAATGTAGAGCAAAGATAGAGAGGTTTAAGTAGAGGTAGGTTTAGGATTAAAAGTTTTAATAGAGTAAAAACAATATATCCAATGCAAACCAATGCAAAAATGACAATATAAATGTGATGAGACAAGACCGTGTGTTCTGATCAAAGGCAATTTCTTTATTTCCTGTGAAACCCTCTCTTACCTCCTATACATTTATTGTCAACACCATGTGTGGTTTCAAAATGGTGCCTGGACACTGGATTATCAGTTTACGGTGGTTTTATCTGATCAACCACAACTTTGATGTTGCTTCTCCTTCCTCCTCCAGGATGTAGCCGTTGATGGACTTTCCTCCATCGTAGCTAACAATGGTTATGATGGACTAAAAGAGAATCGAATCGTTCTAGAGCTGTGTCACGACTGCTTTCTCATGTGTTCAAATGCCTTACGATGCCTTTGCATTTGGGGGGAGGGGGCGTAGCCCGGATACGGGGACTCTGGATGAAACCTGATCTAACTGGCGAAGATCAAGTCTGGTTTGTCAATGAAGTGCGTATGTAATTGTGTGTGTATGTCATATGTATGTATTGGTGTGCCTTTGCACTGTGTATGTAGTGTGCAGGTGAATTGTGTCCACCGAAGTGTGTGTAGTGCATGTGAACTCACTGAGCTGCTCCTTGACTTCAAACACGCCCTCCGCCTCTCGGGCCAGGCTGACCCCAACTGAGTTCCTGGCAGCGACCCTGAACTTGTACTTGGTTCCCTCCTTCAGCCCCACCACCACGATGGTCAGGTCTTTGACCACAGAATATGGGGTCCACTTGCCCTCTGCAGAGCCTTCCTCCTGGTAGTCCACCACGTAGCCGTTGATCTTGGCTCCTCCGTCTCGGAGGGGCTTCAGCCAGCCCAGCGTGGCGCTGTTCTTGGTGATTTCCAACACTTCCATCTTCTTAGGTGGGTCGGGTTCACCTGGTCACACGGATTGGGATTAGGAACAGAGGAATTCATGCTATGTTTAAGACTACACTCATCGAAACCAATAAGTTAAAATAAGAATAGTGAATGGGAAAATAACAAAAACGACAGCCAAGACAATTGTGAAATAATTAAGCAGTCAAAAAATACTCAAAATGAGTTGGCTTTCTTTCATTTAAAATATATCAATTTAAATGTGTTTTTTCGAATAGAAAACAATGGAACAGTTTTTTCTAATTGTCTTTGGCCACATCTTAGAAACATTAAAACAAACATGTGAAAGCATGGTAAAACAGTTTCTACGCTCCCTGAGCAGCGCTAGACTTACTGATGGGGTCCACAGCCAGGTACGACCTAGGGGAGTCCTGAGGGAGTCCGATGCCGTACTTGTTGCAGGCCATGACTCTGAAGTAGTACTCAATGCCGGGGTTCATATTGGTGACCTTGAAGCTGGTCTTCTTTAGATCCTCGCTGCACTTGTTCCAGGTCTTCCTGTCCACCTCACGCTTCTCCACAATGTAATTGAGGATCTGACTGCCTCCATCATTCTCCGGAGGAAGCCAGGATAGCTGAGCAGTCGTCTTGGTGACATTAGTTGCGTCCAGACCACCAACAGGTCCAGGAGTATCTGTCAAACACACAATACTTATTCCATGAAGGAGCCTACCAAATAAACACTGCTGTAGAGGTGTTTACGGTTGTATTTCACAACAGCTCTGGAATCAATACAACGCTGTTTCTTACCAAGGACTTTGACACGGACGTACACAGCCTTCTCTCCAGAAGAATTGGAGAGGGACAGACAGTATCTTCCAGAATCCTCTCTGGTGCTCTCAGGTATGACCAGGAAGGACATGGTGTCCACCTGATCCACGTGACCCCTGCGGACCACATTGTCCACACCCATGCGCTTCCAGGTCACCTTTGGCGCAGGTCGGCCTCTGATGACAGCAAACAGCCTGATGGGACATCCGGCCCTGACAGACAAGCCCTTCCTTAGACTGGCGTCCAGGTCGATCTCTGGGGCCTCTGTTGTCATGGAAACACATTCAGAGTCAGGACATGTCTTCTCTAACATCAATAACAATTGTGCATAAACAATATTTGCAGGAAAGTGTGATAGCGCGAATGAACAACTGTCTCACCCAGGATCTCTTTGGGGGAGACGGCTTCCCTCAGGTAAGCATGGCGTCCCCAGCCCATCTGGTTCTGGGCAGACACCTTGAAGTCATACTCCAGCTTCTCGTCCAGCTGTCCGATGGTGAACTCAGTGAGGACCAGTGGGCCGTGGGTGTCGATTCTCTTCCAGCCCACAGAGGGATTCTCTGGGTCGGCATCGCTCTTCAGCCTCAGGTCCAGGCTGTAGTTGATGATAGGAGCGCCACCATCGTACACAGGTCTGGACCAGCTCAGAGTGATGGAGGTCTTGGTGCTGTCGGCCACCTTCAGGAATGCAGGGGGGCCCGGGGGCTCTGAGCACAGATAAAAGAATACAATAGATTATCATTATTCATAATAAATTTGTCTAGCTAATACATGCAATATACAGAAAATAACATTAATTCGTCTATGTGTTTTATTTCTCAGTGATTACCTACCGATTGGATCTTTGGCAGCCACGGGTCTGCAGGGCTTGCTGGGCTCTCCCAGGCCCACCTCGTTCTCAGCCTTGACCCTGAACTGATACTCGTGGTTGGGGATGAGGTTGGTCACCTTCATGCGTCTCTCTGAGATTGTACTCTTGGTGCAGGGAACCCAGCGCACAGCTCTCTTCTCCTTCCTCTCCAGGATGTAGCCGGTGATCGACTTTCCTCCATCGTTCTCTGGAGGAGCCCAGACAACAGTCATCTCCTCTCTGCCCACCTTGAGGAGAAGCACACAGCTGTCAGTCCCACTATTTATTAGTAGAATCATGGTCTCATTGATGAAGACTGGAAAGTGTTTTACTTTTGCAGTATAATACTAAAATGCATTGTGAGTTCCCTTCGGCATCCCTACCCTGGTAAGACTCTATAACAGGGCTTCATTATCCTACCTTTGAGACCTCAGGGGCCTCGGGAGGTCCAGGTTTGTTGAACTGGGTCTTGACGGTGACAGGCTTGCTCTCCATTGCTGGGCCTGTACCCATCTTGTTCTCAGCTCTCACTCTGAAGATGTACTCATTGCCCTCTACCAGGCGGGTAACATTGCAGTAAGGAGTTACCACAGAGGCAGAGTATGTAGACCAGACCATTCTTCTGGTCTCACACTTCTCCAGAATGAAGCTGTCCACCTCACATCCACCATCGTCCTCAGGATTGTCCCAGATCACCCTGCACTTGTCAGCTCCAATCCCAGTAACCCTGAGGTTCCTTACGGGCCCAGGGATGTCCAGCACATTGATGTTAGCGTATGCTGTGAAGCTGCCAGCTGAGTTAGTGGCACTGACCACATACTTGCCGGTGTCTGTACGTTTGGACTTTGTCAAGAGGAACTTGGAGTAGTCGGCGCCTGTCTCATAGCTCATTCTGGGGTTGTCTCCTGTTGCTTTGTCCTTGACCCACTTGACCTCTGGTTGGGGCTTTCCTCTCAGGCCAGCCTCCATCCTGACAGACTCTCCAGCCTTCACAGTCACTGTTCCTGCCAGCTTCAGGTCGATCACTGGCTTCTGGATCTCTTCCCTCACCAATATATCACAGAGCTTCACCCAGTCACTCTCCCCACCCTCGTTGACTGTCTGCACCCTAAATAAAACAAATTCAGAAACATAAAAAAATCATAAACATAAATTATAAGACATTAGATTAGGCTATAATGTATATAGTTAAAATAATGCCACAGTACTTTAAACTAGTAATAGACTGTTGCAACAGACCTGAAGGTGTAGGTCTGGTTCTCAGTGCACTTGTCGGCCATGAAGAATGTGTTGGTGAGAGGGCCAGCGTTGAGTTTCTCCCACTCCTCGCCATCCTTTACCTTACACTCCAGGTTGTAGGAGATGTTGTGGCTGCCGCCATCATAATCAGGCTTCCTCCATCTGAGGTACACGTGGTTCTTGCCAATATCAGTGGCCCTGAAATTCTCAGGCTCTCCAGGTTTCTCAATGGGGTCGATAGCCAGCAGGGGTGTCTTGGTCTCCACAGTGGGCCCTGGGCCCATCTTGTTCTCAGCACAGACACGGAACAGGTATTCATGTCCTTCCATTAGCTTGGCCTTGATCATGCGGTTGGTGCAGGTAGATGAGATCATAGACCACATGCTGACGCTAGGCTCACGGCACTCCACAATGTAGTTGGTGATCTCAGAGCCACCGTTGTCTTTTGGAGCTTCCCAGTTGATCATACAGGAGCCCTTGGTGACATATGTGAGGTGGAGGTTCTGACAGTGGAGAGGTCGGTCCAGGACGTTGACTGTGATGATGCAGGAGGCCTCACCACCCACGTTGGATGCCTTTAAGATGAACTGGCCATGGTCAGCTCTGGTGGCCTCCTTGATTTTCATGTGGACCACTGGGAGGTTCTGGGTGATGGTGATGCGTTTGGTGTTTTCCAGAACAGTCTCTCCCTTGGACCACAGGATCTCAGGGTCAGGACGAGCCTTGATGTAGCCTGTGATGTTGATGTTGTGTCCGGCGCGCACAGTGAGACGCTCACGGCAGGAAGCCTCCATCTCTATTTCAGGTGGAATGAGGATGTCCTGAGCAATGGTGGACTCTGGGATCTCCCGGGATTCTCCATCTCCGATCATATTGGAAGCAAAGACTCTGAACCTATATTCTTGCCCTTCCTCCAGGCCCTTGACTCTGTAGGCACACTGTTTGATGAAGTCATCCAGGTTCACCTTCTTCCACTCCTCACTATCAGCCTTCTTCATCTCCACCGTGTAGCCCAGGATGGGGCTACCTCCATCTTTGTTAGGTTTTGACCACACCAGGTCAGCGGTGGATTTGCTGTAGTCCTTGACCTTGGGGTTGACAGGGGGGCTTGGCACAGTGATGGGCCTGCAAGGCTTGCAGGGGTCCGAGACGGGAGAGGGACCACTGAATCCAGCAATATTTTCAGCGAATACTCTGAACTCATAGTTGTTGCCTTCAAACAGGCCCAGAACTCTGTATCTGAGGTCCTTGCAGGGCGTCTTGTTCACACGGATCCACTTGCCTCCGATGTGTCGGCGTTCAATTATGTAGCCAGTGATCTGGCTGCCGCCATCAGACAAAGGCATGGTCCAGCCAACTGTGACTGCGTCCTCTGCGATATCTGAGGTGTGTGGTTTACCAGGGTGGCTTGGGGCCTCAAATGAGTGCTGGGCGACGGTGGGCTTGCTCTCCAGAGCAGCACCAATACCCATTTTATTCTCAGCACGGATTCGGACCACATACTCCACTCCCTTCTGCAGACGGGAGATTTTGAGTATGTTGGCGGTGCTGCCAGAGCTTACTCCCCCCCAGGACTCCTTGTTGGATTCTCTCTTCTCAACAATGTAATTGGTAACTGGGCTGCCTCCATCGTCTTTGGGAGGACGCCATTCGATCTCCATGGAGTCTGGTGTCACCTCCAGGATATTCACCGGTCCAATCGGAGCAGCGGGAACATCCAGAACGGTCACACTGAGCCCCACGGTCTTGCTTCCGGCTGGGTTGGACACCGTCAGCAGATAGTTGCCAGTGTTGTTTCTGGTACAGTCGTTGATGCTGAGCACAGTAGAGAAGTTGTCAGTGTCTATCTTTACATTCCCCTCGGTTGTGATCTCCTCTCCCTCGATGCACCACTTAGCAGTGGGAACTGGGATTCCTCTCATGATGGCTGGCAGCCTGATGGTGGTGCCAGCCTTGACCGTGATGCCCTCTATCAGCTTAACGTCCACTTCAACGATTGGAGCCACTGGACAAACACAGACACATAGAAGGCTTTTTAACTACACTGAAGTTCTATAAATGAAAATAATGTGACATATAATAATGTGATCTGTGTGGTTATGGCATAAGTACAAAGAAGGTAAAGTTAGGTTTCTTGATGTCTCACCAAGTTTCTCCTGGCATAGGACAGGAAGGGTGGTGTCGGGTCTGCTGAGGCCAATGGCGTTCTCAGCTCTCACGCGGAAACGATAGGTCTTTCCCTCCTCCAGGCCAGTCACATGACTTTCAGGGATACTGACCGTCTTCCACTCATCCCATTCCCTCTCACCCTCCTCCTGGTACTCAACCAGGAAGCCAGTGATGTTACTTCCTCCGTTGCGGTCAGGCCAGTTCCAGACCAGCCACACCTCAGTCTTGTCAGCATCGACGTGATGCAGGTCCTTAGGTGGGCCAGGTGGGACTGAGGAGCCACAGATGATATTACATTAGACCAAAGATTCGTCTAGGTATCGTATCCATGAATACATGCTATGGATCACCAGTGTGCAGTTAGTACTCACACAGGGGGTTCATGGCCTTGATGGACCTTGGTGTCTCCACATATTCACTCCTGCCGTACTGGTTCTCAGCAGCCACGCGGAACAGGTAGGCTGTTCCTTCCATCAGGTGTTTGGCCGTAATGCTGCGCTTCTTAGAAGAGGAGCAGACGGGCACCCACTGGGCCGAGGCTGCATCCTTCTTTTCCACCACAAAGTTAGTGATGCGGGCACCGCCATTGTCCTCTGGGTCCTTCCAGGACAGGTAGGCGGAGTCACTCCTCACGTCGGTTACGCGCAGGTGTTGGATGGGACCGGGCTTGTCTGGGAAAGACAGGCAGCCTGTTAGAGCATGGCATAACTACTGCCAAGCGTAGACATTTGTTTCCCAGTGGTAGAGCAGGGCATTAACACTGCAAGGGGTAGGGGTTACCATTCCCACTAGAGCCACCCATGCTTATAATATATTAAAAGACGTTTAGGATGAAAGCCTGCACAAGACAGCACTATAAATGATTATTATTGCTATAATGTGGAGATTAAATATATTAAGTAAGGCACTTTTACATGTTTTACGTCAGTTCATCTTCGCACTTTTTCCCATCGCCAAATAAGTTTTACATGATGTCGTATTTTACGAGCTAAAGTGAATCTCTTACTCAGGACCAGGACAGTGCAGGTCACGGTCTTGGATCCAGCCGGGTTCTCCACACTCAGGGTGTAGTCTCCACAGTCGTCACGGTTACAGAACCTCATCTCCAGCTTGGTCCCACTCTGGTTGACCTCGATGTCAGCTCTGGTTGGCACCTCGGCCTCATTCTTCTTCCAGGAGACACTGGGGAAGGGTTTGCCCGTGATCTCAGCCATCAGGGAGATGTGAGTACCAGCCATGGCCTTCACCTCTCGGGTCATCGCAGCATCCAGGATCAGCTCTGGGGGCTCTGTAACCACAGGGGGTCAGAAGAGATGACACACACCAACAGAGCTTGTGTTGAGACTAATCTTCAAAACTCTGATTAAAACACTGAGATATCAAAACATCACCAAGAAGAGGTAACTCACCGAATCTGTCCTGAGCTCGGACGGGCTCCATGACATTAACAGCCTCAGATTCTCCAGCAGCGTTGACGGCCATGACGCGGAAGCGGTACAGACCTCCGTCCTCCAGGTTGATCACCTTGAACTTGGTGTCCTGGCAGGAGTCTGGGGTCTGGTTCACCTGAACACAACCAGTAGAGGTTTAGAGATCTCTCAATGATCTCTCACAGTCTTGAGGAGAGAATGATCACATTGGTTTCAGATATCTCCCACACATACAGATTAAGTTATATTTCTGCATTTCCAACGGCAACAAGGCTTTAATTTGATTCAATCTTTGAGTGTAAATCATGGATCAAACCTTGAGCCAATCCTCGTCCCCTGCCTTCTGGAACTCCACTAGGTATCCCAGGATCTTGCCCCTGCCGGTGTCCTTTGGAGGCTGCCAGGACAGAGACACAGACTCCTTGGTCCAGTCTACGGCCTTTGGGTTCACGGGAGGACTAGGGCGAACTGGGACAGACGAGACATCGTTATTACCCACATATCTACCTATCCAACTATCGCTAGCTGTAGAGGTATATCTACCTGTAAAGCTACATCTACTTGTACAGGTTCTCTGTATGCAAATAATGGCTTGGGGCAGGTCTAGCTACCGATGGGGTCTTAAGCGAACACTATACTTACAGTATATATAGTGTATGTACATGTAGTAATAGTACATTGTATGTCTGTAGTGACAGGATTTATATATTTAGTGTTAATGGTCTACCTACCGATGGGGTCTTTAGCGAACACTGGTTTGGTGGGGGGGCTGGGGTCTCCCTCTCCCACAACGTTCTCAGCACTGACTCTGAACTCGTACTCGCAGCCCTGCAGCAGATCTGGAACCCAGTACTCCACCTTGGCATGGATCTTCTCCTTGTTACAGCGGATCCATCTGACAGGAACAGCACCACCATGGTTACCATCATCATAATCACCCTAGTTACCATCATCATCATCATCACCTCCACCATGGTAATCACCATCACCATCACATGGTTACAATCATAACCATGATTACAAACACACCATCATCATCATCACCAGTGTTACCAACACATCATCATCATCATCATCACCACGGCAACCAACCCATCATCATTATCGCCATGGTTACAATCATCTCCATCATCACCTGTTGGCCATGGTCTCCTTCCTCTCCACGTTGTATCCAGTGATGGGTTTCCCTCCGTCAGCAGGAGGCTCCCAGCTGATGAGGGCGGTGTTTTGGTACACCTCCTTTATCACAGGCAGCTTGGGGGCGTCTGGGACCTCTGGGATAAAGAAGCACAGGAATTAGAACCTCCACAGGCTGCTGACACTGTTCTACCACACTTTTCAACGGGGGTGTCTTCAAATAAGATCTTACTAGTCCAAAGAGAATAGTTCACAGAGAGGAGGACGAGGGGCACTGTTGTATGAAAGAGCAGGGCTGTTTTGAGGGGTGCCTATTTGTTGTCAAATGAAATTGCGTGGCATCACCATGGGAGTGTCTTGTGAGAAAAAGGTGTATAACTTCTGATCGTGTATCACCAGACCTAAACTGAGGCTACCCCTTGATTATTTTTTTTTTAAAGATTTTTTTTGTTGTTGCATTTTTAATGCTTTATTATAGAGTGAGATAGACAGGAAGGTATGGGAGAGAGAGGGGAAGACATGCAGCAAAGGACCAGGGGCAGGAATCGAACCCGGGTCGCTGCGGTAAGGACTGAGCCTTAATGGTAGGCGCTCTACCCAGTGAGCCACCGGGGCGCCCCACCCCTTGTTTATTAACCCGATTAAATCAAAAAGGGTTTCAATAGTCGGCACTAGGCTTGGCCCACAATAATCGCTGCTTGCAACTTTAATTATTATTATTGTTCTAATAATAATAATTATTATGATCATTAAAGAGGAGGTATGGCTTACTGAAGACATCTTTAGCCTTGGTCTCGGTAGACAGCAGAGGTTCGCTGATGCCGTAGATGTTCTGAGCCATGATCCTGATAATGTAGTCTCTGCCCTCGATCAGTTTTGGAACCTGATGTCAGAACACATTGGCATAGCTACATTAGCATAGCTACATTAGTAAAGCTACATTGGTATAGCTACATTAGCATAGCTTCTAGCTGTCATAAGACATTATTATAGCGACATTAGCATATTTCCTGGCTGTCGTAATACATTATTATAGCTGCATTAGCATAGATCCTGGATGTCATAATACATTATTATAGCTGCATTAGCATAGCTCGTATAGCTTGTATACATGATCTGATGATGTACTCCCTGCCCTCTATCAGCATAGGAACCTGAGCGACCCCGTAGACACTCAACATTGTGATTTCAAGAGGTTGAGAGCAGGTTAGTCTTAGTTTGACTGGGGATGGAGGCTAGCATCAAGCTTAGCTGACCTTGCAGCTGGTCCTGGTGCAGGAGGAGGTGACAGGCATCCACAGCTCTCTGTTGGTGTCTCTCTTCTCGATGATGTAGTTGGAGATGGCACAGCCACCGTCGTCCAGAGGAGGGCTCCAGGAGATCACCATGTAGTTCCTGTAGACCTCTTTGAACACTACGGGACCCTGTGGAGGCTCTGGTCGGTCTGGAAGAGAAAAGGTCACCTTAGAAACACCAACCACACCCTGTCTAAATGCTCTAACCAACCAACCAAGATCCAGCAGAGACTCAAAGCAGATTGAACTGGGGTCTGGTGCGTGACTTATGTGAGGCAGACTCCAGGACTAACCAACCGAGAGACTAATGTGAGGCAGACTCCAGGACTAACCAACCGAGAGACTAATGTGAGGCAGACTCCAGGACTAACCAACCGAGAGACTAATGTGAGGCAGACTGCAGCAGTACTCACCGACCACGGTTATGGAGCACAGTCCCTTGCGTGTTCCCACTGCATTCTCAAGAGTGACAGCGTAGCAGCCGCTGTGCTCTCTCTTGGCCTTGGAGATGGTGAGGTTGATGTGTCTGCTGGTGCTGTGGGAGCTGATCTCCTCATCAGCCTTCAGCTCCTCGTCGTTCTTGCTCCAGGTGATCGTGGGCGCTGGCTTGCCGGTGTAGCGACCCTGCAGGGTGCACATGTCTCCTACCTTCACCATCATCTTGTCTCTGAAGTCCAGGTCCAGGTTGGGAGGTTCTGAGAAACAGAGAAGAGAAACAGTCAGGGCTTTTCATAACAGCAGACATCCCTGACTAGACAGTCTAGAAGTAGAGTGCCCTGTCCACAGTTCATAGGCACACGCTAGTTACAGTGTGTAAACCAGATTGATGATGCAGTGCAGTGCTCACCAAGCTCCTCCTTGACCTGGATGGGTTTGGTGCAGAAGGAGGGTTTGCCCTGGCCGACCTGGTTGACGGCAGAAACTCTGAACTCGTGGCTTGAACCCTCCTTCAGGCCAGCATGGGTAAACTTCCTGTCCATCAGCTTCTCTTCTCCACCGATAGGCGTGAAGTTGTCTTTACCGATCAGACGAGACTCCAAGACATACTTGGTGATCTCAGCTCCACCATCGTACTTGGGTGGTCTCCAGAAAACAGAAATGGATTCCTTGGTGATGGTGGTGACTTCCAGCTCTTCTGGACGCTCAGGAACAGCTGTCAGACAGAAACCCTCAGAAGCAGCACCAACACTACATTCAACCACACTGGTGTCCAGGAATACTAGTAAAAACTGGTTCTTTACATTATCAAAGGATCCAATGCAATGTCACAATGCAAATACAACATACTTTATAAGGTACTGTATACGATACATCAGACATCCAAACATCCACATGTTCCTTACAGATGGGGTCCTTGATGAGAACCATCCTGTCGGTCTCGATGAAGGGTCCCATGCCAATGATGTTCTCTGCTGCGATCCTGAAGAAGTATCCCTTCCCGTCAATGAGACCCTGGACAACCGCGTTGTTCCTGGTCACTGTGTAGGACACCGAGGTCCAGCCCATGCGGTCAGACTCTCTCTTCTCGATGATGTAGTTGGTGATGGCCGAGCCACCGTTGTCCTCAGGAGAAGACCACGTCAGTTTACACGAGTCGTTGGTCAGATTCTCTCCAGCGAAGGGAAGCCCCACTGGGCCAGGCACATCTAGACACAGAGAAGACCAAGAACAGTTACCATCACATCAATATGTTCTCCCTATTTCTAGAAGATGTTAAGGGATTCTGTGAATAGTCTGACCAGACTAGACCTCATCATGTCTCCTCACAACTCACCAAGAACTTCTACAACCACAGCCTTTCTCCTCTCGCCGCCCTCGTTCTTGGCGGTCAGGGTGTAGATGCCCTGGTGTTGGCGCCTGCAGTTCTTGATGACCAGAGAGTTGGAGATGCCAGTGGTCTCCACCACCGCCTCCTTGGGAACATCTGTATCATCGCGACACCAGCTGATCAGTGGAGCTGGTTTACCGGAGACGTAGGCAATGATACGGATGGTGCCACCAGCGTGTACTACGATCTTCTCCTTAACAGATGCATCCAGGTCCATCTCAGGAGCAACTAGAGGAGAGGACAGGAGGGGAGGACACTTTGTCATCTTGTGGCATCTTCACCTGTGAAGAGCTATTATATGAAGTATTATTTCCGCCAGGCTACATCATCAGGTATGTGGAAGTCCTTACTGGTTCTGTCTTTGAGCTCAATGAGCTCTGAGACGTGTCCTGGCTCTCCAACCCCAGCAGCGTTGACGGCTCTCACCCTGAAGCGGTACTGACTGCCCTCCTTCAGGTTGGGAACCACAAACTTGGTTCCTCTTATTTCCTTGTCTTTAGCCTGCAGTAGGAGGATGAATCACTCCACATTAACTAATAGTTCACAATCGATACAGTCCAAACTACTTCAATATGCACTCAGAGATGTTTGAAAGAGATATAGATGTAATGTGTGGTAACTATAGTAATTACCTTCTCCCACTCCTCTGGCTCTCCCTCCTTCTCATCCTCTTCTGGCTCGCTCAGCAGCAGGGCCTTCCTCTGAGCCTTCTTCTCCTCCTCCACCTTGTCCACCTCCTTGTACTCCACGAAGTAGCCGGTCACCTTGGAACCTCCGTCTGTCTGAGGGGGAATCCATTCCAGCTCCACAGTGGACTTAGTCCAGTCTGTCACTTTGGGGGACGGGGGGCCAGGGGGTGCTACACACACACACACACACACACAGAACACGTTAGGCATGTTTTAGAGCTGGATGTTGTGATGTGATGGAGCAGGGGTGTTGGGGTCTTACTGATGGGGTCCCTGCAGAGCATAGGGTCCGAGGGAACACTGGGGAGGCCGCAGCCGGCAGCGTTTATGGCGATGACCCTGAACTGGTACATGGAGCCCTCTATCAGTCCGGTGACGTCCCAGTTGTTCCCCAGAGGCAGTGCTCTGATTGGCTCGCGGCTGACCCTGGCCCAGCGCTTGGAGGTTGTCTCCTTCTTCTCAATGAAGTAGCCGGTGATGGATGAGCCTCCGTCGTACTCGGGCTCATCCCAGTTCACCGTCATGGACTCAAGACACACCTCGGTGACCGTGGGCTTCTCACACTGACCAGGAACCGCTGGAAGGCAGAGGGCAACCTTAGGCTTTTTATCTCTGTTCCACACTGGTACGCTTTTTTCATTGCTGACTGACACCAATGGTACATCTTAGAGGCTGACTGACAACACTGGTATACTTTAGAGGTTGACTGACACCACTGGTACACTTTAGAGGCTGACTGACACCACTGGTACACTTTAGAGGCTGACTGACAACACTGGTACACTTTAGAGGCTGACTGACACCACTGGTACACCTTAGAGGCTGACTGACATTACTGGTACACCTTAGAGGCTGACTGACACCACTGGTACACCTTAGAGGCTGACTGACAACACTGGTATACAGTGTTGACAACTATTTTACAATCCAATACTACTTCACATTCATTTTGAGAGAAGCTCATTAAAAACCATCATTAGATTGCTTTTTACATGATATAAATACCCAATGATATAGATAAGAGCAGAATAGGTCACATGAATGTCCATGTAGTCCGAACTTACTGAAGAGGTTCCTGGCCTTCTCTGGCTCACTGCTTATGGGCGGTCCCACTCCAAACTTGTTCTGAGCCATGACCCGGAACTCGTACTCGTGATTCTCCGTGAGTCGGGTCACCACATAAGCACACTCCTTGGGGTCGTTGGACACGTGCACCCAGGACTTTCTGTTGTCCTCGCGCTTCTCCACCACGTAGTTGGTGATCTTGGAGCCTCCGTTGTCCTTGGGAGGGTTCCAGGCCAGACCGATCCGCTCAGCGAACACCTCCGTCAGTTTGATGGGTCCCAGCGGGGGGCCAGGGCGACCTGCAGAGAGGGAGGTGTTATATTTACATGATGTAACTTTATTAACAATCAATATGATGGATAATAACCTTATTAACAATCAATGTGTTTTATTAACATTATTCATAATTCATACGTATTATTAACAATTATTTAGTTAGGTTAATGTAAATAAGACATTGTGTCACTTATTAACATTAACAATTCACATTATGTTTCATTAAAATGGCATTCTCGAAGATCTGAATGTAAATAAATCTCTGTCTGTTAAGTCACTATCTGTTGCCGAATGAGGTGACACAATGGGTATTAAGCCTATAGCCCACTGATGAAACTCCTTGCATTTGCAGTATTATAAATTTTATGAACAGGGTGTCGCTTGCGAAGAAATGTGTGGCCAAAGAGAAAGAAACGGTCATCTTTGAGATACCGCCTTAACATTATCAAGCCAAATGTTTGAATTTCAACATAATTGGCTGTTAGAGTAGGCTACCATTCCTAACAGTCTAACCAATTGCATGGACCCATTATTCTATGATTTAATATATAATATATACATGACAGCATATGATAATTTAAGTGGTTTTGTATCTTCTACAATTTAAACTTAAAGAGCCAGTGAACCCAAAACCGTTTTGTTTGTTTTAAACGTGGTCATTTGGTGAACCTCTGAGAACGGTTTATTTAATGTCCGCATCCGAGTGAGGGTTAGGCTTCCCAGACACCTATAGTATAACGCTACGATGTGTGGCACATTTCAATTACAACATCACTCATTATAACGCTCATAG
>OOFG01065908.1:0-24655 GCA_900323295.1 Molva molva | reverse complement strand
AGAAAAAGAAGAAGAAAAAGAGAGAGGAAGAGAGAGAGAAAGAAAGAGAGAGAGAGAGAGAGAGAGAGAGAGAGAGAGAGAGAGAGAGAGCAGTCATGATGTTGATTGTGATCGTAGAGAGAGACTTCTTAGGCCTAAAGCTAGCTAGATACTATTTGTGTAAAACAGCTCTTGATACTCTAAACAACATGCTATGTGACAATTCGCATCTAGCTAGTTTTATGCCTAGCTATCTTACAGAGCTAACTAACATAATAAGTAAAAATGTCAAATGAATCTCAAAAGTGGATTTTCAGTTGCACCACCACCTTGAAATGTTCTGTCTATGATAGACTGGAAGAACTGTGCACGTCGACCTGATTAGCTTGTTCCCCTGTGCCCTCCACCTAGCTTGGTCGCTCTCCTTCCCACCCAGTTATCCCTTCCCTTTTCATCTTGGCTGGTGACGACCTCATTTAAATGAAGATAATCACCTGCTTACCTGCAATATCAACAACTGACAGATTTGATTGGATTTTGATTTAGAGTGTCTGGCTTATAGACTAAACTAAGGACTAGATAAATGAGGACCAGGTTGCAAGCCTTGAAGTTGCTGATTTGGATAAATAAATTAAACATCTTAAGTTTTGCTTCACGGTGCAAATATTGAATCTTACCATATAATAAGTGTGCAGAAGTACTTATACTTGTTTAACTTGAGATAATACAGTAAAAATAGTGATTATTTTAACTAAATAAAAAATGTATGCGAGAAGAAACTGAATGAGATTGAGTGAACGGTTTTGCTTTGACTCTTCAGTATTTATCCATTTCCACATGACTCCTTAGAGGTTTTTCTGGACTCTCTGAGAAGCAGAAAGAAATCATCCCTGCTTCTCTGTTTGCCTTTTTGTAATGATCTGCCCTTGTCTGTTTACCAAGGGCAGAAGTGAGGAACAATTAATCTTCCATAAAACCTGACCCGGTTCTTTGGCATCAACAGTGGAAATGAGTTGGTCGTGAATTATTTTGTTTAAATCATCTCTCAGCCTACAGTTTCTCCTTATATTAAATGATTATTAATTCCAGCCCTATGCAGCAGGGCTGGATCAGAGTTTGGGTTGTATCACAGATATTGTCTAAGTGTCTGCAGATGTCTCCAGTTGTCTTGAGACTATATGCATATCACTTCTACTTGACTATTGACTTCTGAAACCCATTCCACCTTGGGGAGGTACAACAAGACACTGTTATTTCTCAGTTTCAGTTTCTGCAGCAGATGGGGTGACTCCAGTTGATTTCTTCCCAGAGTTCGGTGACATTCAAAAGCACTTTATATGAAGTTAATACTGAACGCCCTCGGGACGATTCTTGACAGCTAATTAGAAAATGTGTGTGAGGTTGTACGTGGCATGCAGTACTGAAAGAGGATTGCCTTTGCTTCATTATTGTGCTTTATTGTGTCATTTTGCTCAATAATCCTGTCTCGGTGCGGAACAAAAACATGTCAGGGAGGGAAACGCTAACCAACACATCAATAAGGAACTGAAAATCAAGAGTGGAAAACCTCTTCATCTCCACCAGCGTTGCAGGTGCGCCTGTCCTCATTTCCCTCCAGCTGTCCCCTACTTTTGTTCCTATTTTTATATTTCCGCTCCTTCCGCTGCTGTCCCTCGGCCCACGGCTGCTTCTCCTTCACACCTCCTCCTTCCCCGTTGTTAGCAGTGCTGCAGCGGAGGAGGGCTGGGGGGGAGGATGGGGTTCCTGGGCAAGTGAAGATCCAGTTGAATGAATGAATGAATCAAATGACCTCTCCCTCTGGTGTGTGTTTGTGTGTGTGTCAGGCGGAGGGTGACGTAGCGGCTCTGAACCGCAGGATCCAGCTGGTGGAGGAGGAGCTGGACCGGGCCCAGGAGAGGCTGGCCACCGCGCTTCAGAAGCTGGAAGAGGCGGAGAAGGCCGCGGACGAGAGTGAGAGGTCAGTAACACCACCTTACAGGTGGAGGTGGAGGAAGAGGTGGTGCTGGCCTAACCACAGAGCTCTTTGTGTTCTTTGTCAACAGTGACTATATCTGAGCGTGTCCATGTATGAGCATGTGTGTGTGTGTGTGTGTGTGTTTGTGTGCGTGTGTATTCCCACGTGTGTGTGTGTGTGTGTGTGTGTGCACAGTTGCCATGTTGCTGGAGTGATATGCAAGCTTTTGGTTACTCTACTCTAGAGAGTGCTATGTCGTTACAATCTAGCTAGCTTCAAGAAATGTCTCTCTCTGTTAATCTATCAATCTATCAAAAGAAGATATTAAGCAAGCTAACTCTCCCTTCTTTATGCCATTTTAACGCCCCTAGAGGAATGAAGGTGATTGAGAACCGGGCCATGAAGGACGAGGAAAAGATGGAGATTCAGGAAATGCAGCTTAAAGAGGCCAAACACATTGCTGAGGAGGCTGACCGCAAGTATGAGGAGGTGAGGCCACTGCAGTGGGACACAGTTAGAGAGTCGTCATAGCTCTCGCCCTCTTTTTGTGTTGAAATTAATGGAAATTTGTGAAATCTGAGCTATGGAAAAGACAACTAAGGCTCATATAACAGGTTTTTAAATGAAGTCCATGTAAATTCCATGTAAAGGAAAAAAGAAAAAGCTTCCATACTGTTGCTCCTGACTGTTCATATGGGGATTTAGGCTGTAAAAGACCCTGCCTTCAGTACTCAATTCAACAACAATAAAGAAAACAGTCTGAAAGTCTTTCTTCCCTGGGTCCAAGGTGGCTCGTAAACTGGTGATCCTGGAGGGAGAGCTGGAGAGGGCAGAGGACAGGGCAGAGGTCTCAGAACAGTAAGTAGAATATACACATTCAGTCAGTCACTCACACAAACACACACAAACACACACTTACCCAGTCACTCACTCACACACTCACTCACTCACTCACTCACTCACACACACACCACACACACACACACACACACACACACACACACACACACACTCACTCAGTCACTCACTCGCACACACACACACACCCACCCACACAAACACACACAAACACACTTACCCAGTCACTCACTCACACACTCACTCACTCACTCACTCACAAACACACAGACACACTTCTGCAGAACGACTCAAAGGCTGACGATTTGTCTGTGTCTCCTCATAGTAAAGCCGGTGGGCTGGAGGAGGAACTGAAGAATGTGACCAACAACCTTAAGTCTCTTGAAGCCCAGTCTGAGAAGGTGAGTCTGGGCCAATCTGAGTGTGTGGAAAGATAACATTGGAACTCGTATCAGCCGTGGGTGCTGGCTGGATGTTTACTTACTACCCCGCATGGTTTGCTGTAGCTTACTCAGGTAAAAGGAGTTTTGCATCAGCGTTTATAGTAATGATAATAGAAAAATGGGGGCAAAGTTTCTAACTTTCATGAAGTGAAATGAACGTGGGAGTACTAGCGTAGGGGAAGGATGAGCAACAATTCACTCACAAGGTTTAATGTTTTTATTTTCTATATACTGTATATCGTATTTCCAAATCCATAGCTCAGTTTGAGCAAAATATGGCAAAGTGACCAGAATAATGGCTGATACAGCTACAGATCTCTATTCATTTCATTAGGAGCTGTTGTTACCATATGAATACAGTGTCTGCTTAGTTTTCAATAATGCACACAGAACAACGCCACAGAGTAGAGAATCCTAAGTAACTCTTAAGCAATGGAAAGAAATAACTATTCTGGGAAATACAACTGCTTTTCTGGCACATTTATCAGGCTCTACTTTAAGATGAGTTAATAATCATTAGTCATGGCGATTTGGCCCATACAGAAACGTTCCACTGTATCCTGTACTTAGACCTTTGCTGTGGCTCAGTGCACAGGGTTCAGCAGAGACAGACATCTCTCCTCCCCAAAGTATTATTCCTTATCCCTATAATTGCACACCGCAACTCACTACCTGATACCCAAACATTCATTTTCCTTGTAAATTGTGTTTTGAGATGACCCTGGTCCTAACATAACCATGGTTTGCCACGTGGCACTCATAAATATGTGGTAGCAGATCGTCTACTGTGATGTCCAAAACACAGCCCACCATACACACCCACCCTGAAGAATTGGTTGCTTTATAACGCTGCCTGCCAGGATTGGTTTAACATTTATGATCACAATCAACATCATGAATGCTATCTCTCCCTTTCTCTCTCTCTCTCTCTCTCTCTCTCTCTCTAATGCATGACTTAGCCTTGTTCGGCATTCACACTCCAGGACCAAGCTTGTTGCATGCCATTGCTGCCTTCATGTCAAGCATGAGAAGGAGTGGTGTTTGTTTGTGTTTGTGTGTGTGGTTGTGTGTGTGTGTGTGTGGGCGTGTGTGGGCGTGTGTGTTTGTGTGTGTACGTGTTCTGTAGTCCTTTACAGAGGTGTTGTGTCTGCATGTATGTGCAGGTAGGCAGATCTGTGAATCTGTCTGACGTTTTTCACTTCTACAGTACTTCTGCAATAATTAACTTTTATACATTTGATTATTTATCGTAATGCATTATTTTATTAGATAATTGGACATGATGTGTGCGTCAAGACATCTGGACATCAACTCCATAACAGCAAACAAACAAATAAACATAAACAAGCAAAGAACAAAATAACACACAAACACATACTATGCACTTCTTTCTTCCTCTCACTATTTCAGGTCCACAAGAGGAAACTAATATGCACCCCAACACCCGAGAACAAAGGGTTTTTTTGGCGAGCAATGTGTAATACGATGCCCTCTGTCTGTCTGTTCCAACAGTACTCTGAGAAAGAAGACAAGTACGAGGAGGAAATTAAGGTTCTCAGTGACAAGTTGAAGGAGGTGAGTGGACGCTCTCGCTCCTCTCCTGATGCCTCTTACCGTGTTAATAACACAGTGCAGGGACGCATCTGAAGTCACTGACTCCTTTGAGGTCATGGTTCCAATGCATTGAAGCAGCACTGAACATGATGAATATTCACTATTAATATAGAGAACTTCTCCAAGGGAAAAAGATGGCCTTTGGTCAGTAGTTGATGAATGTGATGCAGAGAGTAAATGTGCAGTAATCCTACCCACATCAAAAAGTTGTATTGTGTCGAATAATTTCTAGATTTACTCAACATGGGTTGATTATTTGGCACTTTTAACGTTTTTGGGAAAACTAAAATGAAGCATTTGTTATTGTTTGACAGGCTGAGACTCGTGCTGAGTTTGCAGAGAGGACAGTGGCCAAACTGGAAAAATCCATTGACGACCTGGAAGGTATGGAATCACACACCAATACAAACACATTCAGTTTGCTTACAGAGACGGAGGATTATCATTTTCTATTGGGGTGGGGTAGGGGTGATCTAAGATGTAAAACAGGTTATAGACTTGGAAGGGTTTCAATTTTTTACTATTTATAAAGAGTGCCGGGCCAGTTACATTGGCTGGTTCTCAAAGGTAAAGCACACTGTAGGAGCTTATTATGTATTCATAGTCAGTAAATGATTAGACATGTCAAGCTTACTTCCATTGAGTGAATAATTGAGTGTGATTTCCCTGTACCAGTTAGAGAATCTCACTGCTCAAAGCCTATATGCCCCCTTTTTCCATATGCCCCTTTTCACACAGTTAATTTAGACATCGCTCCCCACCTGCATATTGTGTTACACCAAAGACTCAAGATGTTTTTCTGTGAACAGAAAAGAGTGAGCTGCCAAATGCATACTGAAGCAAGCTAATAAAATGTCGGTCTGAGTCTCCGGTGTGCACAACTATGCAATGCGGCTTTTTTCCACTAGACATGCAAAGACTCTTGTTTGAAAAGTGCAGCTATTATATGCTAGCTAGACGCTATGCAGAGCGCCTTCAAGGTTAGCATTGTTTAGCTGTGGAAGCACATACCACAGAGTTAATGGAGTTAAAGGGAGGCCGTTTTAACGAGGCCTTCAGCACAGGTGTGACCACTCCTGTGTGTGAATGAAACCGCCTGTGAAAGTGTTTTGTAGCTCG
Organism: Molva molva; assembly: GCA_900323295.1. NCBI lineage: Eukaryota > Metazoa > Chordata > Actinopteri > Gadiformes > Lotidae > Molva > Molva molva. The sequence continues at coordinate 18,667 of OOFG01065908.1, read as the reverse complement.
CTGTCATCTCCTAACGCAGACTTGGATCTGTACTCACCATCTATCTATCATTCCTACATCTGACCATCCATCCTTCTTTTTCTTTCTCCCATCTCCCTTTTTACTCCACGCTCTTTGTGTTCATCTGCCGTTCCTCCAAATCCCTGCTTTCTACTTATGATTCTCTGCCGTTGTACTTGACCTCTCTGCTTGGTGCTTCCTGCCGACCTCTGACCTCCAGATGAACTATATGCTCAGAAGCTGAAGTATAAGGCCATCAGCGAGGAGCTGGACCATGCCCTCAATGACATGACCTCTCTGTAGCGACTGACTCCCTCCCTCTATGTCTCTATACATCCCTTCATCCCATTCTTCCTCTCTTTCAATTCCTGCACTTTCTCCACCTGGCTTTGGTTTTCGGTTGTGGTCCTGAAATCCTGGCTGAGTCTTTCTATGTATTTTATTTTCTTTCTCCCTATTGAATATATGTGACTTTTTCTGCAAGAAAGTTATTAAAAAATATTTTTCCTTTTCATCTTTCTTGTCTCTGGGCATACGTTGCTGCAGCTTTTATCATAATGCATTGATTGTAACCATTTTTGTAAACGGATGACCAACGGTTTGCTAGTTGCAAATCATTATGTACTCTACACAATCTCTTTCTCTCGGTTATCAACAATATGCATTTTACACGGTGAGATTCCTGCAAAGAGTTAGCATGAATTGCTGTGGTAAAGAGTGTGCACCTCACTGGGTTGCGTAATGCCTCACCATTTGTTTCCTAGTGTGTTTTTCAGACATAACATTGGTACAACGTAACAACGTAACAATTGGTGGCCGTAGGTTTAAATAACAAAACAACAGCATAGGCAATAATAAAACATGGAGGTACTAAAATGGTTTTTAAAAAAGTGATTATAGGATCAGTTTGGTAAACAGTCAGCTGCTGGCATACAATATCCATCAGCAGTTTAAGCATGCATACTAAACTAGAAGTCATTTTATTGGACTTTCTAAAGTGTGGGGTGACGCTGGTTTACTGCATGTGGAACAGATTAACGACGCCCCGGGACATCGGTCTCGTAAAGTGTCCACCGTTGAAGTTATGTTTGCAAATGTTTTAAATGTGCAATTAATGACCAATTAATATGCATGCTGTTGCTGTTAGTGTGCTAATTTCATGTTACGCTATTTCTGACGATATATTATGATTCATTTTAATTAACTAATATTATAACTTCTAATCATCATCTTTTTCTCTAAACTATAGAGCAATTATCAAGTGCCAAAGAAGATAATCTGGGTATGCATCAAGTTTTGGACCAGACTCTACTGGAGCTCAACAGCTTATAAACACACCAGAGACGCAGAGGATGACATAGAGTCACGTTACATTCCATCAATGTTCAACATATTCCACACTTTCAGCTGGATATATTTTTCCTCCAGTGAGAAAACAGGGTGTTAACTTAAAACTTGTATCCTGATGTTTTTTGTTTTTGTTAATTATTACTTATTTTAAGGCACAGCTTTCTTTATGTCTTTTAAAATTACAAAATCATTCCAACACCATTACATGTATTGAGTTCCTCCTTCTTTTGGCATTTTCTTCAACACTCTTTGACCACTTTTATACGAACAATGGACAATGAATATATGCCTGGCCACTCAAGACATTTATTTTTATCACCCATGCCATATTATATAGTGGATGACATGATTTAGCTCTCTTTATGAATGGCTCTTTAGTGCCATCTAGAGTATTTTTCGATGAATGTCAACTGTTTCCCTCATAACGGTGATTGACCGTATGCTAATTTTTGACAGCCCAGAAAACTTTGTTGCGTTATTGATTGTTTTGGTGGTGACGGTTAGCAATTTCTGTCTCTTTGTTGCGCCCTGTTCTAAAAATATTTTAATGTCAGCATCGTCAAATTGTGGTTTCAATGGTCAAAGCAAAACTATGCAATCAGTCATTAGTGCCCGGTGTTTCACAATCAAATAGGCCTATGCAATTTTTTTTACACATCCATCATTTAATAACAAAAAAACAACATTATCTTTCTCTGCAAATATCATTCGATTCCTTGGTCTAAAATTGATCCAATCAAACAGACTCTGTAAAGACCATTGATCCCATGGGATCTGTGGTAATCAGAGAATAGCCTGTATTATGTAGTTTGGTAAGTGAGGCCTGTGCACCAGTGTGTACATCTCCATTAGTACCACTGGCAGTTCTGTTTGATTACTCCCGCAAACCCAGACAGATACAGATATTTCCCAGCATTCCAGGTTGGGGGTAATCTTTGAGGGAACCCAAAACCACTGGAAGTCAAGTTTTGTAAACCATAAACATTTATTGTATATAGTAGAATAATGTTAGGTATTTGAATTTGAAATTTCATTCTCCAATTTTCTCATACAGTTTTGACAGGTGACGATTGAAACCAAAGAATTCCTATACAGGAACCAATGAAACTTAAAATGTTTTGTTTATGAAGTACATTGTGTATGTATCTCACTCTTTTCGCCATGAAAACGCATTTGACAAAATCTGTTTTTAAATGTCTTTATTTGCTCCCCTGCCTCCCCATTTCAATTTAATTAAAAATGTTTTTTACACAAAATGTCAAGTTTTTTTTGGCACATGCAATCTTTTTATTATAACAATATACTGGCACAATAAATATGTTAAATATGGATAAGATTTCACTGCTTGATTAGCCTGATCATTTATCTCAACTCAGAAAGGAGTTTTGATTGGCAAATCAAATATCGGATTTCACTCTTATCCCATACCCAATGGTGTATCATGTAGCTCAAGAAAGGGGTTGTATACAGGGACCTAATTTGGTGTGACAGTTAACAACGAGGGAAGTGGGTCAGCAGTGGCGGCTCCTGAATAAATGGTTAGGACAAGGCTTTTATTAATATAACTTAATTTTAGACTTGCATTGTCTCATGTAGTGTCTACACATCACTGGCTCGCTCTCTCTCTCGCTCTCCCGCTACTCTCCTGATAAGAAGATATGTACATTCTATTTACCTGGTTCTTATGTTTAATAATTATATCTATTAGGGTTGCCAGGTTGGGTAGTATTTTAAGTACTTTAAGTATTTAAGTACTTTTAAGTATTTTAAGTACTGGCTTTGGTACTATCGTACCAAAGCCAAAACCGTGCATCTGGAGACAGAGTGTAACATCAGAAAATTTCACTATAATTCTCTATAATTTTCTTTCATTAGAATTATGATTCATTATTATTTTACATTTTTAAAAATGTGTTTTAATCACATGCTTGGTAAACCAGGAGCAATCGTTTTGTTATTTATCTATTTTGGAATCATTTCAAAATGTTGAGAAGACATGTTCTCCCTGTCCCCCTCCCAAAACTGTGCCAATGGTTGTATATAGAGAAAACACATTAAACATTATAACATGTGTGTTCCATTTAAATGCATTGAAGATTATGTCTCTGATATGATAAAGAAAGCAGATCCATGCATCTGTCATCCGCAGTGATGCCTTCTGTTGAGTTTCATGCTTTTCTCCTGAAGGAACAGCCTAGCAGGCAGGATCAAATAATGGTCATTTAAAACAGTAGTACAATTATTGTATCGCCTTAGTGAGATATTTTTATGTATATTGTAAACCAGCATCAATCTAAAGACCAGGCAACTCTTGGTGGCACTTAATTCATTGCTTATAAAAATGTAACCATGTTGCGTTGTTAAACTCACCCGGAGTCAATCGACATTTGCCCCCTTGTGGCTGACAGAGGACGAACGCGCAGCCGCCGCACGGCACCACGGCCTGGGCGTGGCTGAATATGGTGCTGATCCGGTAACAGCCTATAGGGAGGAGTAGAGTTAAGATGCATGGGAATGCCCTTAAATCCCTCGCTTGGACAAAATAGGCCACTAATAATAATATTAATAATAATAATAAACCAGTAAAAACATTTTTTAAATAATAATAATGATATATATCTATATCTATAACTATATCTATATCTATATCTATATATAGTTACAGAGGAAAGTGTTTAGACACTTTGATTTTGAGACATAATAATAATAGTACATAACTGTTCTCGTACTCAAATTATTGGTCATAACCAACCTGGGCATTTGACATCCATGAAGTAGGAGTTGGGACTCTGCACCAGACGCTTTTTCTTGTGCCTTCGCTTTTCGTCCGCACAACTTGGGTGCATCAGGTCCTTAGCAAGCTGCATTGACGTTTAAACCACAATGTTAAAAACTTACATCCAAAGCCCGATAAAAAACTTAATTTTCTGTCGTATCGTCGTCAATGAATTGTACAGTGCGTCAAATCTTTTCCAATACTGCCTCCTACTGTATACATAATGTATTACTTTATAAGAACATGTCCGTTCATGTTCTCGTTCTGACATAATTGTATTAGTTTATGGTCTACGAGGCAAGCTACAATAGCAATAAAACAAGTAAAACAAATGAAAATGTTAAAGTAGTGTAGGCCCACTTGATGTTGAATTAATTAAATTGAATGTATATCATGTTTAAGCACATTATGTAGATACATTAATACTTTTATTGGAAGCGTTAGTTCAGTGAAAATAATGCGCTATTGAATGGAAATGAAAATAAAGATGACAAAAAAATAACACTTACAGGCATCTTATTGATTTTTGTGAAGAAGCTTTTCGGAGTCAGTTGAAATGTTAAAGAGGGTGTTAGTGAGTCTATTTTCACGTCTTTCAACGCTATCACAGCAAGTTTATTTCTGATAACGGCATCAAGACTGGAGGAGGAGTGGAAGTGATTGGGTGTGCTTGTTTTGTGTCTGTTCACTTGTATGGATGATCACTGCACGTCATATCACCAATTCGGCCGACCGAGGTTTATAAAACGATCAATCCTAAAGTCAGGCATGTAACTTCCGGAGCCACGACGACAGAGGAGAATGACATTTAGTTCAACCAATTGGAAATCCCCTTTAAATGACAAGCAGTAACACTCTTGGCATTACACGAGTTGACGGGCGGGATATCCGCAATAGCTAATAACATGGCGAAGACTTACGATTACTTGTTCAAACTACTTTTAATCGGCGATTCAGGCGTCGGAAAGACATGTGTACTATTCCGATTTTCAGAAGATGCCTTCAATTCAACGTTTATCTCCACGATAGGTAAGACAAGTATTCGTTATTTGTGTTGTCTTTGCCATAAAAGTGCACTAACGCAATGCCCATCCCTTCATGCTAATTTCTTGCTAACTTTTTGGTTAACATTCATTATGGGGTGGTTAGCCAGGAAGCAACCTAACCGGCTCTCGTAGTGTAAGGTCCACTGACGTTAAGCCAGATTCTTTCTTTTGTCCAGTGAATGGCAATCATATTTGTGTGATAATAATAACTCATAATAAATACGCAGTTAAAAATATCTTCACCATCGCCTGGGTGGGGTGCCTTGCACCCAGAAGGATTACACCCGGCATAGTACCCCATGCCTTATGGAACAAACTAAACAGTTTATATGCGCGCCATTAAAGTAGAATGAGTTTAAAGTTGCTAGTTTAATCTAGCTGATAGTTGAGTATTGTCATCGAAAGTACTGCACAGTATGCAGTTAGTGAGTATATCCTACCCATATTCTCTATTTTTTTTCTTTAACTATTGCCTCTAGCGATTCTGAGTTGTTTTGGAAAGTGTGTGGATCACCTCACTGAATCTGGTGTGTCTGAATTCAATTCTCAGGTATTGACTTCAAAATAAGAACAATAGAACTAGATGGGAAAAAGATCAAGCTACAAATATGGTAAGAAAGTGGTGATGCATAATCAATAAGAATAACATTTTGGAAGCTTTAACTTGGCATTCAGAAATAGTAGTGTTAAATATGGGATCCATGTGATCTATTATGACTTTGATTAAACAAGTTAACCATGTATCTCTGTTTTAGGGACACGGCAGGACAGGAGAGATTCCGAACCATTACAACGGCCTACTATAGGGGGGCCATGGTGAGTAGCCTATTTAAGCTCCACATCTGTGATTCAGAAGAGATTATTAGATAGATTGGTGTATATTGGAGCCTATACTACTTTGTCTTTATATCCATGTCTATAGGATTGCTAACGAGATTGTATATATCCAATTGATTGGATGTGTGGTTGTGCTGTTGACTCTTATTCACCTTTTTCAACATTTACTTTGTATATAAGATATTAAGTCTCACTTTGTTTGTTTCTTCTGTGCGTTTTAATGTGTGACTTCGCCAGGGCATAATGTTAGTATTTGACATCACCAATGAGAAGTCCTTCGACAACATCAAAAACTGGATAAGGAACATCGAAGAGGTACTTGTGGCGAAAGAACGAAACAAAAGAAAGAAATCTCTATCTATTTATCTCTATATCTGTCTCGATCTCTTGTCTCTATATTGTAGCACTTAAAATCAGTTGCTTTGCTTATTTTGTGAATTTGGATGCACTTAAATGATTCTTGCACTTTTTGGGGTTGAATGATTCCTGCACTTTTTGTGGTATACCTCCATTGTTGAATGCAATTACTGTAAGTCGCTTTGGACAAAAGCGTCTGCTAAATAAATGTAATGTAATGTCTTACATCCTGAATGAAACCTATGTGATGATGGATCCTTTACCAATCACCCTGCCTCCTCCCCTGGTGCAGCATGCCTCGGCAGACGTGGAGAAGATGGTCCTGGGAAACAAGTGTGACGTCAACGACAAGCGGCAGGTGTCCAAGGAACGGGGAGAGAAGGTGAGGCGCTGGAGCTGTGCATGGCTTATGGAAGCTCTCGGAGTCTCTCTGAGCTCAAAGTAGAGCTGTCGTACTGTACAACTGTTGACACGTTTGGAGTTCTAACTGTGCCTTTGATTTCTTATCTCATGTTGCTAGCTGGCACTGGAGTACGGTATCAAGTTTATGGAGACCAGTGCAAAGGCCAACATTAACGTGGAGAATGTGAGTCAACTATTTACACTATGGTTACTGGCTTTAGGTCTGCAGTACAGATAATTACGTTGCCTACAGTATCAGGGATCAGGGGAGGTTCTCGTCTCTTAAGAAGCTCTTATTTTGTAATGCAAACGCTTGATGATAGATACCCAGGAAGATTCTGTGTTTACTGCTTGTGTTGTATCTAAACCCCTAGCCTTAAAGTTAAATGTGTTGTGTTGCTTATTGTTTTTCTTGTTTTCTTTGGGTGGGTAGGGTGGATTGATAGATACATAATCATAGGGAATTTCACAGGACATCGATCTGCCCATTTACTGATTACCCATTGTTAATCAATCATGCAGAGGTTAATCACATTTAGCAATGTGAAAATATTAAGTGTGGTATCAATCATCATCTATTCAGACTATAAAATTTTATTGTGACAAAGACTTGATTACATAAGATGATGCTGCGGACAAGAATTCGTATTCACTTATCCAGTCCTCATTGTATTCACTATTCGTGTTTCCTGCAGGCCTTTTTGACCCTTGCCAGGGACATCAAGGCTAAAATGGATAAAAAGCTGGTAAGTCTTTGGCTGTGGCTAAAATATTGATGAGGTTGTGCAAGCCTGATCATATTACTTGGTTGTGTGAACTGCCAGTGTGTGTGTGGCCATGGAGTATTGGGGCAGAGACAAAATACTGTACCATACAGTTACTTCTAGACAAAATCTTATTCATGTGATGCATGCCAAACATTTATTTATAGAAAGGTTACTTCTATTCTTTCTATACATTTATTAAATGATATATCCAAGTATGTTTTAGAACTCATTTTTCTTTCATGTTTTGGCCGTTTTTAACTCTTGCACCACTGGTTAACCTCAGCCAATTATGTTTTTGAATGTATAAATTAGATTATGTATGGTGAATGGCTTTGTAATTGTGAGTTGTGTAGTGCGTGCATCTCTTCCATTTTGTTTGTGTGTTCTTGCCTGCGTTCCAGGAGGGTAACAACCCCCAGGGCAGCAGCCATGGGGTGAAGATCACAGAACAGCCCAAGAAGACCAGCTTTTTCCGCTGTACACTCCTGTGAGGAGAGAGACAGATGGACGGACAGACTGCCGTCGAAAAACCACCATCGCCTTAACTGTGTCCCTACAGGACTGGACAGAGCATGCACAGATCATTCCCCTCACCCCTATCTCCCAGTTCTGGTTTTCCCGCCTCTGGTTTTCTTGATTTTTATTTTTATTTTATTTTTTGTTTCCCCCCCCTCTCACATCCCATAGTCAATTGAAAAACATCCGTTTCTTGCTCTGCTTATGGCCTCAACAGAGTACCTCATGAAATCCAAGTACCACGTTTACAGAAACATTCATAACAAAAAAGAAATTGACCCTTGACACTTGTCCTTGGTTGGTTACCTGAACAAATTATTTGATTCTTAAATTCCACTTTAGAGAGGCCAAAGTCCCACCTCCACAACTCTTCAGCCCAAGGTTTCATTGTACAATTTCTCAGGGAATCCTTCAAATGATATTTCCAAAAAGATAATTTTACTGATGATTTTTACAGATATTTACTGATCAAATGTATACATTTTGTTACTTTTAAACAAACTGAATAGTTTCTGGCATTTAACAGCTATCCATTTAACAGTGTTATTTGACATGGAATTGCGCATATATGCAATTTCACTCGTTGCCGAACTCCTGCCGGCATACACGATTCTGAAGCCGACCATTTTTTTAGTCTGATCAGCTACATTACCCACATTTTTCTTTTCCTTTTTGGGTAATGCTGACTCTTGAAGCTGCTTATGCTAAGATGCTATTTCTTCACTAGCCTGTGTCATTTGCTAGGGGCAGAAGTGACCCATCTCAATGGCCTTAGACTTTGGACGTGGTGTTAGTTAAAGCCCACTGAAAAGGAAAATATGGAGTAAATACTGATTGGCCGTTTGTTTCTTAAAATCATACCATCGCTGTTCAGACAAAGGACCTAAACTTCTTGACAAACTGACAAACCAGGTAGCGATGTTCCTAGATTACCTTGTAATTTGCATTAAAGGGGTGATATGCCACCAGGTGTGAGTGTGATTAGCCATTACAAGCCGTTTGAAAATCTGCCCATCCCTGTGCCTTAGTGACATCACAAGTGGGAGTGTCCACCTAGATGTATGCTGGATAGATCAGCCTACCCAGTGTACTGTAGCAAATGTTGCTTATGTATGTATCCATCATAAATCTAGGTGGACACTAAAACACAGGAAAAGGCAGATTTTCAAACGGCTTGTAATGGCTAATCACACTCACACCTGGTGGCATAATATCACCCCTCTAATAGAAATAGCAATGGATCTTCTGGGCCAGTTCCCTGACAACTTCAGCTTCTTTTCATCGATTTTAATGATTTAGAAGACTGACATCCATCATTGTGATAACATGCTGACGTTATATCACTGGTAGTATGCAGTGTCTCTATAGCTCCCCAGAAGCAGTCACTGAAACAATGCACTTTCTGCTTATTGTCTATCCATTCATTCTTATGCCTGATTGGCATTCATTCTCAGTATCAGGTTAACAGGTATTCCTTCATAGGATTCCAAACTTCATATTAATTTCCTCTGTAAATATATATATGTATGTGTGGCATATGTGATCAAGTTAAGGAAGAAAAAATTCTCAGTTAAAAATCTATGACCGTTCTGGTTGTATTCACTTAATGTACATACTGACTAGACTATATATAGGTTTGAATGTTGGTTATAATGGCCCCAATGTTTGTATAGCTACAGCTGATACCTACATCTTTTTTTTTGTCTTCGGCCATCATTTACAGTCAAAATTAGTCAGTGTGCCAGTGTGTCTTTCTCATCGCACATTCATTTTTTAATTTGTATATGCCACTATGTATACATTTTCAGTTGTAATGCTGAAGCATTCCACATTTAGAGTGAACTATAAGTTTGGTCACTGTTATGAGAGGCACATGTATTCATTGTCTATCGTCAATATTTAGGTGAAATTTTAAGCAGACTAGATGTTTTTTTTATGATTCCTTTTGTTTAAGGTATTCAGAAATGCAATGGAGATACGATTAGGTTGGGTTGAGGTGGAGAATTGTCGATGCACTTCAACTGGTGGACTAGCGACACTGATGTTAAATGCAATACCCAAGTGAAACACTAGGGGGCCATATAGGCTATGTTGCAGTGGTGGCTTTCTGGTGAACTTGAATTGTATGTTTAATACATATATATTTCTTCCAGTTCATAGTTTTAACGAGGGGAACTTGTTTTCCGGCCCTTGGAAGGTGGGCTGTACTGTAGCAGTATTTATGAAGTAAACAAAGTGCCCTTTTATTTCCTAATGCACTTTTTCAATATTTCCTTCTGTACAACATGTCTTTTGAGAACGGCACTTGTAGACGTCTTTGTTGCAACATGGGATGCACAGAATCCTCACCATCTTTGACTCTTCCGTTCTGTTCGCTTTGAGTATGCGTTTTATCCTCCCCAGACGGCTGGGAAGGGCCTCACAAATGGGCTCCCTTTTAACCTCGTCTGAGGCCTTGTTCTGCAAAAATTCTGAAATGAGCAAATAGATTTGATCCATATTTAGTATATATTATTTATGTTTTTTGGCTTAGCTCCACCCCCTTTTTTTCTCCCCAAAACATTCCTCCAAAAAAAGCATCCCTAATCTGTATTTTTTTGCTATGTACATGCACATTGATTTCCAGTGAGTTTGAGAGGTCATAGAAAGGCAATAAGACTTTTATTTTCCATCTCTTGCGACACATTCCCGTTTTGCTTGTCATCACCTCAATACGACCGCTGTCCCAGCCATCAGAACCATGCATCTTGTATCTTTCTGATTCATTCACATTACTATTGATATTATAAAAAAAAAAAAAGTCACTGATTTTAGAAATGTTCAAAGGGGCTTACTTGTAGAGCCTTTTTTCTTTTATTTGGTTTTGTTCTGCTTTATTTTCTGCTTTAAGAGTTTGTTTGGAGCTCAGCTTTGGAGCTCAAGTCAATGATATCCATTACTGTAGTCCCCCTAAAATTATATTGAACTCTGATGTATTTCAGCACTTTACACAATACCAAAATGTAATGGTAACCTTGTTACCAGAAGAAAGCAACTCTTTGAACTCTTGGAAATGCCTCTGGAACAGGTTTAGGGTATTTTTGTATTGGAGCTTTAAAAAATAGATATTACTTGATTAATCTGGCAGATTGATGTTGGCCTATAGCAGTCCTTGTATGAAATTCAAATTAAATTAGATTATATAGGGAAGAATTTCCTTTTTTCTTTTAACAATTGTAAATAAGATTTTCAGTGATTGTACTTTCATAAAACATCTTATTGAATTGATCTTCACCTCTGTGGATATGTGTACTTTTGATGATTTATTAAAAAAGAGATTCTTTAAAACGTTATTTTTTTGTGTCATTATATGAAAGAAAATGCAAGAATGACCTACATACCGTTTTTGGGCGCCGTAACACTTTAAAAGTTGCCTGTCTAGGAAGTCTTTTAAGTGATCCATATAATACATGGTCATTTGAAGTCCCCTTCTGCCATCTACGTTTTTATTATTTGAAGGTCATGGCTGTCAGGCGGTTTTTATAGCTGACTACACCTACTTTCAAAACAGTTCCACCCACCAACCCGAACAAGTTGGTGGGTGCTGCCGCCTACGACACCTCATTCACTTCATCGCGCTGCTTTCAGGTAAATATTCCTTGATTTATGGATTTGGTCAGCACCATTTATGATGAGATGATGATAGCGCTGTTGTGACACAGAGCATAGGCCTCCATTTGTTGTTACTTTGTTGCTGAAAGTAGACGTTTGCGCTTTAGCCCAAACAAATCATTATTTTAGATTTCTTGCAGTAAAAGATGTTGAAATGTTTTTTTTATTCAACTTGAGATATCATCGTAGGGTAATTCCCCGCTCCCCCTGTGTAGGCTATTGGCCACACGTAGATGATCGTAGAAGAGTTTAGTAATCGATTTCAGAACTACATCACTTTGATCCACCTGATCTTCGGATATTTTATCTTGGTTTAGGTCCTTGTGGCCTAGCAACGGACTTGAGTCGGCCTAGAGTACCTTTACACCGGACTAGTGCGATGAATGTTGACCACTTCTACGGGGAAAACAGCACTGCCATTCCTTGGTTCAACCAGTCTCAATGGGATAATAATGCTCCGGAATGGTTCCACGGCGTCACTTCAAGGAAGTGAGTTCCGCAACTCCCCAACGCTATCATCATGTTATCTAACAGGTCTAACGAATGTACCTTGTTGATTAGGAATTTAAACAACGTGCCATTGACAGGCCTACGGTGGATGGTGATAACTTATTCTGACTTCAACGCAACATTAAAATATCAAATACATAATGTAGTCTGTAATTTAATGTATAATGAAAAATGTTATCTGCAATATTTAGGCCTAGGCCTACTGTCAACATCTATGCCTAAAGGTTTAGCATCCTGTAACTTAACTTTATTTACATCATTAACATAAAATATGATTGTTGAAGTAAGTACATTAGGCCTACAGGAAATTAGTTGAAAATAAACTGCACCAATACCACTTTTTCAGTTTGTAGTGAAGATAGTGTCTTGTATCATCTCCATTAGAAACATTACCAAAATCCCCACCCATCTTAGCCTGGTATCAAACAGACATGTTGAGCAGCCCTGGTTGAAAAATACTTTATTTTGACTTGTTAAATGTGTAAACACAGGGATGCAGAGACGCTATTGCTGTGTAAACCTCCCGGCTACTTCCTTGTCCGAGTTGGTGAGAGCAGGAATGGCTTCACACTCTCATACCGGTTGGTGTTTTCAGTAATCGTTCCTTTGTTTACCAATCTTTATATCCTCACGAAATATATGGGTCCGATACACTTGTTCTTTTTTCATCACTTTTATGTAGAGCTGTTCTGTCAATGTCAGTCGCACCCATTGATACACCCCACATGCAAAAAACCATACAGTATTTTAAAAAGACTGAAAAAAGCTTCCTCCTTTGGCTTTTACACTGAGGTTTGTCTTCCCAACCTAAACAAAGAGCTACAGATCGCTGCAGACATTTTATGATCGAGGCACTGCGAGATGGAAATTACACCATTACCGGTGAATCCACACGCCACCGCTCTCTGGCGGATCTGGTGGACTTTCATAGCAGAACTCCCATCATGCCTTTCAACGAAGTGTTGACCGTGCCTTGTATAAAGGTTAGGAAAAATCCACATACAACACATACAATCAGATTTCGCTTTTTGATTTCAGTGCCATATTGCCACTATGAAGACTTCTGTTCTCTTTAATCCTTCCCTCTATTTTGTAATCTCTTCCGCTGCCATTAAAGATTTCAGAGGATAGAGATGAAGAGGTCCCACCGGCCCTCCCTTATCGGACCTCCTTACCGCCCATACCGTCTTTATCGAAACCTACGTCTCACACAGACCCCCCACCTAACGGGTTTAATAGCCATCTGCCAGATCTGGTGTCACATTTTGACTCATGGCTGCAGCCTTTGGTAAACAATGCTGTTGTTTCTTTGTGTCAATTGTCTTCGGTATGATTCATTGAAAATGTTTTCCCATTTAATGCTTCTTAAGAGCACAGAGCAATTTACGAAGTACACGTTTACCTTGTCTACATGTTTGCCGATGTGTGATTCCTTTCAAATGCATTGACATTTAGTTTTTTATTTATAAAAACATATGCTGTAAATTTCAGGTGAATGCTGTGGACCCAACAGCATTACCCGGCCATACTAATATGTACAGCAATGCACCAGCAAACCCGGCCTCGGAGATCCCTGCAGAGGTCCCCAGACACCTAGAGACCAATAACAATGTCCTGCTGTATCCAACACTTCCCTCTTCTCCTTTGACGTTCGGGATGCCCACCACAGAGCAGGCTGCCCCACAGGACAAACGAGCTGACCCAAAGCCCTCGGTCATGCCCAGCCAGATGAAGCTGATGGCGCTGTTTCGAAAGAAGAGGGGTGGGTTGCAGGAGAGCCCTCAGTCAGTAGAGGCCGACTCCACTGGAGCCGCAAGACTGGTGGATGATGGGTTGCCTGAAGAGTATTTGCACCCCCCACCTTATGCACCTGGCTACTGCTAGGGGTTTGAGGTCAAACTAAAATGGACGGATCCGCCATTGCTGTTTGATTGGTTGAATTATCTGAACCAAATGAAGGTGATGAGGTTTCTTTAAAAATGTTTATTTATTCATTTTGCAATAAATTTTTTGTAATTTCAATTTTAACAACAAAATGTGATGGGTGATGGTTTAAATAATGAACTACACTAAGTGAATATTTGTAAATTGCATGATATGTATTTCCATTGGGTGATGCATAATATGGTAACATTAAAAGAGCCAAATGTGGAAGTTGCTATCATGCTAAATAGTTTGTTCAGTGGTTGTCCCCATTGTGGGCAGGAACTTACTAAACTTGTTTTACCGGTTAAAATTTGATACACACAATATACATGAGGTGAGGGATTATGTAGACCAGCTTCTTTGTGTTTTCATTTCATTTGTATAGCCCTTAAACCCAGTTACAGTCTCAAAGGACACCCCCTAATCCTTGAAAAAACTCACTTAATTATCAAGGAAGAAACCTTGAGAAGGAACAGAGTGGGGATCCCTCCGTCCTGGTACGGTTAGTTCTGCAATGGATATTGCAGTCTACTCAGTGCTATATCAGTGCTCATGGATGCCATATTTGACGTAAGTAGTATTACAAACAAAGATTGGAACGTGTGTGCGTGTGTGCGTGTGTGTGCGTGTGTGTGTGTGTGTGTGTGTGTAAGGAAAAACCCACTGAGACATCTAGTGGCAATTAATGCGCAAAGCTGAAAAATATTAAATTAATTTCAATATGGTCAGTGCACCGTAGTCTTTTGTTCTCTCATGTATCTTCGTGTTTTTCAGTAGTCCTGAATAACGAACCAGTCGTTTCCTGGTAAACAGGTCACCAGTTGGGAAAGCGTTCTCCTTTTATGGAATACACCCAGCGCTGTCCCATGACGCAAAATCATGAAAAGACATAAATAGTTCGATTTATTAATTCCAGCAATACAAAGGAGTGGGGTCAATTTGCGACTCAATGAACGCAATGAATCCAAATAAAAGCACCGCTTTTGCGGAACACGCCGTGCTATAAAACACGCAACCTACGGGGCTGTGAAGTGACATCATCGTTATCGAAGCTTCTTTTCTTACGAGCTAGAAATCGGGTTGTAAGTTACTTAAGCGTTGATCTCGGAAGTTGTTCCAGTATTCAAGTATTTCTTACATACTTAAAATAAACGGCAACTATTTCAGAAAGTACACAATCGCGCTACACTATCGACGACAATGGCTTTTGTACCAGGACAACCAGTTACAGCTGTCGTGGTAAGTTTACGAGTCGGATGTTTATTTCCTTTAAGCCGGACTCCTTTGTTCAACTTCGGCCTTCACATTAACCATGATATGCAAACAAACCTCTCGGAATATATATGAGGCCTCCTACGACTAGTTTCTGTGCTTATTTGCTTCCAGGTTTAGAAACAAATACTTGTCGTTTTATTAGGACTAGCTACACTTCCTAGACCCCTCTAGTACCTGATCCCAACCAGCCGACTTGGATTTCTACATTGTAAACTATAAACTAACCGGAAACTATCTTTAGGATTTGGATTAACATTCCATGTAACTGATGTCGCTCTGGTATGAACTGTTTATTATAATATGTATTATATATAGCCCATAGGGATAGGGGACACACCGAAATGTATTTTTTTTAGCTTAAGGTGTGGTAACCTCATGTCTTGACTCGAGATTCTGTCTGGCAATGGCTGGGCACAAATCAATCAAGGCATACTAAAATCCAGTGCTGAAAAAGGCTTTAATCAAAAATACATCAACTCATATTGTTTCTTAGGCGACATTATATATGTTGCAACCACTGACAAAGGTCAACATATGTTGAGGTTAAGCAACAAAACAACGCTGACATTAGGAACATTTCTGAAGTCCTTTATTAACTGATTGTGTCACACATTATTGCTCAAGATGTCCTCAGACATCATTGTACTGGCTAAACCCTCTGAGAGAGTCGTTCATTCACCACCACACACTGGAGCCTTTGTGTTAAGTAGTGCTTTGAGAAATCCTAGTGTCCAAGGCCTGATCCATCTGGTTCGAAGAGCCAGCAACAGCATGTCAACGTCAAGAATAGGGGGTTTAAATAAAGATTGAAGCATACGTCACTCTGCATGAGTGGTTATGTCTACTATGATTTAAGTAATTTTCATGGTTGCATGTATGGTGTATGCCATGTATGCATTATACACGGTAAAACATCTTTGTTAACTGGTCATCGGGGGAAGATATACAAATTCTTACCTGAAAGTTACGCCTTTGATATAACACTACTACGGTAACAGTGCTATTGTAGTATATGAGTGAGGCAGTGACTTTGTTCTTTGCATGCCTAGCTCTATGCTAATTCCAACATTGTTTGTTTGTTTTGAGCAGCAGCGGGTTGAGATCCAGAAGCTGTGTCATGGAGACCACCTGATCTTGGGCTTCAGCATCGGGGGAGGGATGGACCAGGACCCCGTGCAGAACCCCTATTCGGAGGACAAGACCGACAAGGTGTGTGTGTTGGTGGGTGGGTGTGTCTATTTACAGCTACTGGTGGGGGTGTCAGTAATACAGCAGGGGTAGTGGAAAGTACTGTGCAATCAATGGATATAATGAATATTGCAATGGTAGTAGTCCATAAGGTGTAACAAATATATAAAATATATTGTGATAATATAGTATACTTACTTAAGGCTAGGAAGCCATAGCGCAAAAGTAGATCCTGAAAATATAATGATCAATGCTGCATATCAATTAAATCATATATATTTATTGCAAAAATGTATTGATTGAATCAATGAGAGATTTTTTTTCTTTAGGATGGAACCGTTTAGTGTTATTGGTGTTCATCGGACAGACCTTTAGTTTCTGCAGGTCTGGTGATTTGAACACAGGATGTACTTATGACTGAGTCTTGCCTCCACCACAGGGTATCTATGTAACCAGGGTAACGCCCAAAGGACCAGCAGAAAAGGCAGGCTTAATGATGGGAGACAAAATAATGCAGGCATGTATAACCATATGTTTCATCTGTTTTTTTCCTCACATTCACAAGATGGCGCTATATGTACATTACACAATACATTTTTATCAAAACCATACTTTCAACAGCTATCATTCTTTACATATTTGTCTTTAAAAAAAAGTTTATTGTAATATTATTTGAACTATAGTAATAGTTCAAATAATAAGAATAACAGCTTTATTGATATACGGGCTGTACTCAAAGCGAGGTCATACTACGATAAGTAAAAGTCATGTTGATTCCTGTGTGCAGCTCCTAGCTCAAGAGGGCCTGGGAACGATAGTAAAGCTAATTATTTTGCACCTTTTACAGTAGAAGATACCAAATGTTAGCCTAGCGTGATTCAAATTTCCCTTCCCTTCCCACCAGGTAAACGGCTGGGACATGACCATGGTCACCCATGACCAGGCTCGTAAGAGGCTAACCAAGAAGAAAGAGGACGTGGTTCGACTACTGGTAACCAGGAAGTCTTTGGAGGAAGCGGTAAAACACTCCATGTGCGGGTACTCCAAAAATTAAGCAGTTAAAAGATAACTTGTGGCTAATTCAACCTGGACCTTATATTCCTATTATTTTGGGTGCGGACAATTAGTCCAGTATTGATGGGGATGTCAGCCAGTGCAGCCACAGGCTACAATATCGCCCAGTCAATCTTAGTCCGCTAAAAGTGCTTTTTCTTTTCAATGGCAGGCTCAGATTGTTATTATAAGTGCCTGATACGATTATGGAAAGGATCCCTACAGAGAATTAAAACTTGTATTTTTACCTTTCACTTGATTGGTCTGTTTATCGTGTCGGTTAGACAAAATAACAAACAGACCGGATTAAGCGACGGGTAAAGAAAAAAGTTGTATTTCTCTGTAGGGATCATTTCCATTAGGTGTTTTCACTCACTTATAATAACAATCTGATCTGTGACAAAAACAAGCACTTTTAGAGGACTTGCATGGACGGGGCACTACTGCCACTTAGGGTTACATTGCAGCCAGGTAGGGTCCAGGTTGAAACAGGTACTGGACGTTTGTTATCGAGTACAGATCAGGATAAGGAGTTGCAGCGTCGCGTTCATGATCATACATTCAGAAACTACAATCACTCAGACAACCTGTGATAGTACTGCTATCATGGCCGTGAGGTGCTCATCTGTTGTAACCGTAAAACAAGATGCTCTTTTATTGCCATTGGATTGCCTCTACCTGCCTGGTTCTAAGCTTTGAGTCATTCAAATTCCATGCGGCTCTAATCATTCTCAGAGAGTAAATAAGTAGGCAATTGCTCCAGAAAGATTGGTCCAGAAACTATCCAGCCAATGTATATAGGGCCTATTGTCTCTCTATGGCACACGACAGCCTGAATTCAAACACTATCCAGTACCTGCATACATTCATTTTTAAAGGAATGTGCCTAATGTTGTATATGCTTACAATCCTAGAAAACTTTCTGCTTTATTAAATAAATAAAACCTGTTTAAAGTCCTTAGCAAATGAGGGCCTTCAATGACCGTTAAAAAAGTTTTCCTTTCAAGGTAATA
>OOFG01065897.1:0-12566 GCA_900323295.1 Molva molva | reverse complement strand
CCTGAGCATTGTTCTAACGTATGACGCCTACATGTCCCCGTTGGACGCGGCCACCATCTCATACTCTCTTCTGACCGCTGTTCTGTTCAGTTGGTAAGTGTTCTGTTCAGTTGGTAAGTGTTCTGTTCAGTTGGTAAGTGTTCTGTTCAGTTGGTAAGTGTTCTGTTCAGTTGGTAAGTGTTCTGTTCAGTTGGTAAGTGTTCTGTTCAGTTGGTAAGTGGCACGTCATTTTCACATCGGAGTGACTTAATCTGAAAATATATGTAGCCACTCATAAATTCTCTATGCAATAAGCTATATTTTTATGTAATAATAATAATATTTAAAACAATAATAATATGTTTTTTGCGTATCTAATATATATGTTTGTTTCTTGCAGGTTCATATTGGAAAACTTTGCCATTGATAAACACATGCGCTACACCCTCACCATCTACCCCGTCGTGATTTGGGCCCTGTCAGGAAACTTGGTGAAAAACTTTGATGCTGCATCCCCTAACCGCAGTGGCCTTTTTATTGGTGAGACCAAACAAAAAAAACAGAAACAATCCTTACAACCAGCCAATCAACCAACTGATTGATTGACTGACTGACCAGATGCCTCAATTGTTGTCTTAAGTTCAATGATTTCAATTTAGTTGAATGATAGAAACATTGTACTGTTTTAAGTAGTGACCAGCAGTCAATACTCTTGCAGTGTTTATTCCCTGTTTTTGTTCCTGTCCCCAGCTGTGCTGCTGGCTGTAGCCTGTTTCCTGTTCATCACAAGAATGATTTTGGTCATCTGGAGAAGCATAAAGCACCCCTTATATGAAGATGTGAATCCAGGAGACATGCAGCCCATGGAAGTAGCGGCGAAACAGAAGAAGGCGCTTTGCTAAAGTGTGTGTTATTTAAATATGGGACGATACATTTTGTATGGTGTATAGGTGAATGATATTTGTTGGTAGCACATTTTGTCTTCTGTTTATGTTGGATGATGAAATATACATATTAAGTATTATACAATGCACTGTGGTATAATTCGCACAATAGTAAGCACCATAATTTGTATTTAAACTGAAAACTGATTTATGGATCTTTTATGGCTCTCTCATAATCTACTCATGGTCAAATAACCTATCAACACAGAGATAAGAAAACTGTTACAAAACACCCTTGTGGGAGAGAAAGACAATATCCCTTTGAAGATTTTTTATTATTCTACGATTCAGTCGCATGCCTACCTCATTCAGTCGGTTTGTGTTGAATGGAAATGGATAATGTAAATAATAAACAATTAATGATTTCAGAAATTAACTCAATTTATTACAAATAAAGTATACACCTTACTGGATCACTAGTGTTTTGTTTTTTTAAATCACAAATGCCCCAAAAATATATTTTTTGTAAACTGCAATGATAAACTTCCAATGTAGCCTACTCTGTAGATGGGCATTGTGCTCCACTTCATTTGTTTATATTGATACTGAAAGATACAATAATTCTACATTAAAGCCATGTGTTTTTAGTCAATGTGATATTTGAAAAGTACAAAATGTAAAGGAACGGTAGGCCTACATGCTGTAACATAGAAACTGGTTAAAATAGACTGTAGCCGATAGTCCGCGTCGAGACGGACCGCCTCAACGCTAGGGGGCAGAGAACCAACAGGAGCGCTTTAAAAATACTTAATAACAAACAAAGACACAGAAATGTCAGATGGGCGGGTTTTTTTTGTATTTCGTAAAAAATAAACTTTGTCGCAAACATTTACAGCAAGTGGCATGTTCGCCGATACGTTTTCAACTTGAGCGTAAATGAGTAGCTTTGTTTAAGTTTAAAGTGTATAATTGTAAACTACACGTACATACAATTACATGGATATCCAATCCTTCATACGAGTCTATGCTGGTTTGGCGGCTAACTTTAAGCGTTAAAACGCACCTGGAGGTTCTTGAGCAAACAGCCTCTGAAGGAATAACAAATGGATTCCAAGTACCTCAAATTGGTAAGTAAATGTGCAATTTGTGCTGGCACCTTTTGTACGTGTAGGAAAGAAGGACTAGCTGTGGAACACCTCAGGGATGTCCTCTGTTGTGTTCACCGTCATTACGATGCTGGTTGAACTGAACAACATGAGGCGTATGTGGACGTCTTTAACCTCACCAGCTACGGAAACAAAAACATGCCTTTCTACTAACTTTTATAAATGTGATCGTTATTCAGCCTTGCCATACTATCGCAAAACTGACTTAAATTGGGACTATATGAGATAGAAACGAGACGAACGGGTAGTTTGCAGGAATTGCTTCCTATTCTGTTATTAACTTCACCTCACCATTGAATGTGAGGATTTTCAGCGGGGAAATTTAAAACGTACTGAAAGGCCCAGCATGAGGACTCTGTACAAAATTACACTCCCGGGTCTCACTTTTCTACCAACGTCTGTTTGTTTACAGAGCAGACCATCTAGGAAACTCAACTTCCTGCCCAACAAGGAAAGGTACGCTTTTATTTCCCCTTCCTCATGTTCTTGTCAAATGTAATTTCTTACACACAAGCCTTCCTAGTTATGACAGTTGAATAATAAATGGATGATCTGGCTGCCAGTCAAGTTAGGAGTGAGTTTACGTTATTTACATTCCCTTAAAAAACGTAGTCTAATTGTATCTGGTTTACCAGAGTATGCTGGTAAACCAAAGACTAATGGGGCTTTTACTGTCCATACAAATGTATATTCCCACCCTGGCTTTCAGATCGCCCAAGCAATGGGGGAAAACGGTCACTCTGGAAGAAGATGATAGGCTGTTTGACAATCTCGGTAAGTGTGATGTGTGCACTTAGACAAGACCAGCGATTCTTTATTATTGCACTATTAACACTATTATTAGTGTTTTTCAAACTGGCTAGCAACCTCTAAATGGGTTGCAGCAGGGGTCCGAGTGGGTTCATGGGAGGGCTACAATAAATTCATCAACACACATAAAAAAAACCTACATGCCATTTCTGTTTCATTCGACCATACCTTTTTCACAAGTTAATAAATGTATTGTTTGACTTTATTTTACTGCACAACATATTTGATTGCTCGGCCAAGGTGGGTCACTGCATGAACAATTTTACAAACCCCTGCCTAACTTTTTGCCATTCTTCAGATTCATCCTTGGATGGCTTCAATAGCATAATTCCTCTGTCGCCAATGCCCAATACCACTTTTCGTGCAAAGGAGAAAGAGGAGGTGGAGAAAAAGGAGGCATCATCAGGCCAACAGAAAGCTCCTTCGCCAGGAAATATTCAACAATCCCCGATGGTAGGACACAGTCCACACAGCACAGTCTATAGCACCAAGAGCATTTGTGTAGTCCTATCTGAGAGCTCTTTCAAAATGTATGAATATGCCTCACCCCTTTAGGGCAGTCAAGTCCTGGTTAGTTGGTCGATATGCACTTGTTCAACCAAATGTCATTGGTTGGACAATTGGAGGGACATATGCAGACTAATGTATTTTATTTTTGAGTGATAGGCTATATTGTGTTAGTAATAACATTATTTATGAATTCAAAAACGTAAGGCATAAGTTAATATTTTTTTCATGTTCTCTGCAATGCTCCGTCAACTTTCGCGTTTAACGCTCGATAGACTTGAATGTGAACATATTAGAATTGGCACCTTAGCACAAATGCAGCGCCATCCCTTGGGACCAATTATATTAAACACAGAACAAAACCTAAAATCAAATCTTCCGACATGTTGTCCATCTACTACGCGGTGCCGCCTGCGGTGCCCGGCGCTCCCTGGCTGGTCTGGTTTGTGACCTGCTTCATGTTGAAGCTCTGCCGTAACCTAGATGGACCCGGACCAAAAGTGTATCGGAAACCCACTGACTTTCTCCAAACAGCACTTACGTGATATTTAGGCTAGCAGGTAGAGTAGAGTGCACTGTTGCCGATTAAGTCAATCTAGAGATAACCTGCACATATTTAAATTATTTTTACCCCCCATCAGTTGGACGAATTGGTTGGTTGAATTTTAGTCGACCAAGATTTTCTTTGGTTGACTACAGCCCTACACTAGCCTTCATGTACTTGGCTGTCTCAGTTAGTGACCTGTTGTTGTCTTTATAGGATGCCAAAGGAGAATTTCAACCGCCAGCGGAACCGGTGAAGAACTCAGAACATAACTTGGGTAGGAACATCACCAACACGTCTCAAACAGATTGATGGCTTTTTTTGCCTTTTCTTATGAAGAAATTGCACATGGCAGAACAGAAAATGTGTGTTCTGCTGATTCTTTGTCTAGTATGTGGATGGAAGCTGTCTTTAGTGTTTTATTGATTTGCTTTTCCCCAAGTTCGTCTAGAGGCGAGCAGTCCGTTCGTAGAGCACTGCCCGATCAAAACATCCAGTCCCTTAGAGGGGAAGCACGTGGACCACAGGGTCGTGGCAGTCTCCCCCAATCCCTTCCTCTGGGACGATGAGGAAGTCCCTGATGAAGAGCCAAAAAGAGGGATTGGGCCCTCTGTTGCGAGGGCCCAATCCCAGGGGCCTCTCCAGCCACCGTAAGCAGCATGTTGGGTTCGGTATTGGGGTTTACACCGTGGTGGAATTGTACACTGGATGTTTTAGACAAAATCAGTTTTATCTTTTTTTTATTTAAACCCTTTTTTATGTTTAAAAAAAAAAGGATTTACTAGTAATAATTAATATTAAGTAATTTAGCAGATGCATTTATCCAGAGAAACCTAGTAATATAACATAATAATAATATTATATCATATATATAATATCTTTTCATGATTGTTTCATAAAAAGGTTTTAAACATTTGTGTTTTCAGTGTGGTGTTGACTTAGGGTACACCTAACCCTAAGGAGATGATTTGAAATTATAAGTAGAATGAATACATAAAATACTCTAATAGTATATTTAGCTCGTCTACTAGTTAACATTTGTAAGGATTTCTTTTTTATGCTTGTTTTCATAAAAAAATACATTATATTAACTATTTAGCAATGTTTTGTCGTGATTGTACTTCGTCTGTTTCCTCCTCTTAAACAACAAACTAGACAAGCCAGTTCAGAGCAGCTGGTGGCGGTGTGGAGGCCGGCGCCTCAGCTCCCGTCCACATCTGGGTCAAGGCAGCCAGCAGCAGTGAAGACTCCCTGGGCACGGAGGGACCACACATCATCCTTTATCCAGAAGCTCAGAGAGACTGACCTTTCCAAAGCACCAAGGTGAGCTCATTGATTATGTTTTAGATGAAGATTTAGAATAAATTCATCAGTTTTCTACTGCAGCTATTTACTCCATTAAAACACACCTGAACTAGAAAGCATCTCGAGGATACAACCCATCCACAAGTCAATCCATCCACGGTATTTTTCTCTATATCATTTTTGGAATAGACTCCCACCGCGGGAAAGCGGTAACTCATCTGAAAAATGATATGCTATAACTGCAGCTACAATGCCAGCCACTAGAGGCTGCTGATGGGAAGACTGCAGATTAGAGATGGAACGGTGTGAAAATTTCATATCACGATTATCGTGACCAAAATTATCACGGTTATCAGTATTATCGCAGTATTGTTCAAATGTGCTGACATTTTTATAAAGTACTGATACACACACTGAAATTATTTCATCAAGTTTTATATTGAAAACCAAAAAAAAGCAGCACTATACAGAGTTTTTATTCTGAAAATAACACACCCAAAGTAAATAGAGTATATCTCTTCACAACTGCAAGGGCTATAATATGTAATGCTTGGTACCAAAAGAAAGATAAAACCTTAAAGATAAATACATTTCATGTCTTAGATTGAATACTAGTGCATTATCAGTGGGTAGCCGTATAGTACTATAGAGCCATAACATCTGATGAGTACCTGGGTCAATAAGGTGAAGTAGAGTAAAGATGGAGGTAGGGCTGGGCGATATGGCCTAAAAATAAATCTCAGATTTCTTCACACCACACCCGATTTATAAGTTTAGATTTTATTTGAACAACAACAATGATTAACAAAAGCAAACAAACAAAGGTGAATTTCCCTATTGGGATTTATAAAGTGCAAACCTAACTTTCACCAAACTTTTTTTTACAAATAAATTAAAGCTGCCTCTTGAAAAAATGTATCGTGTCCCTGAATAAAAAACACATTTGTAAACAAAATTAAACATATGCTATTTGTAGGCTAAACAAAATCATACATGAGGTGCTTGTAATGGCTTTCAAAGTTTTTTTACAAGTTCTTTGCAAGGACCACCAGCCTGTCTACTGCCTCTGGCTTGAGGCATGCCCTGTGGCCTGTTACAATGAACACCAGCCTGTCTACTGCCTCTGGCTTGAGGCATGCCCTGTGGCCTGTTACAATGAACACCAGCCTGTCTACTGCCTCTGGCTTGAGGCATGCCCTGTGGCCTGTTACAATGCCCCCCCCCACTAAAGACCCTCTCTGACGGGGCACTTGTAGCAGGGATGGAGAGGTATTTCTTGGCCAGATTACTGAGCCTTGGGAAGTTTGCTTCGTGGCGCTTCCACCACTGAAGTGGATCAGTGTCTGGGTCTGCGTCAGGGGACAAGTAGGTTGCCAGCTCAGCTTCAATTTTGTCTGCCTCTGACTGGGAGGAAGATGGCACTTTCTTCTTGAAGAAGCTTGCTACATTTTTTTTCTTTTTGGCTCAGGCTGAGCTTCTTCTTGGTGCACCTGCACAGCTGGGCCAGGCTGTGGTGTGATTTTGTCAGCGGGCAGAGACATCAGCTCTGTGACAGCTCTCTTCTTCATTTGTTCCACCTTGTCATGGTCAATGTAAGTGTCCGGAACCTGGGGTCCATCAGTGAGGCCATGTCCAACAGTTCCTCTGTGACAGGGACACTGTGTTTGTCATTAAGGTACTCCATTATGTTTTTCTTAATTTTCTTTGTGAGCTCAGTGTCTTCCTCCTCTGGCAGTAGGAGACTGCTTCTAAACAAATGGAGACGCTGACATAAGCCTCCCCAGACAGGGCGTACCACACTTCACCGACTCTAACACATCTATGTCTTGCCATGTGGGCACAAGGTGCCTGCTTTTCCTCTCTGACCCCAGGACATGGGCTATGACTTTCTCCTGTTCCAGGACTCGCTCTATCATCTTTTGCCTTGAACCCCAGCTGGTTGGGGACTCTGTGATAAGCTGATGAGTGGGTAGACTGAGCTCAGCCTGTACTACAGCCATCTCTCTTCTTTTTTTCCAACTGAAGGAAAAAGCAATGACAACCTTTTTGCAAACCCCAATGGCACGTTCAATCTATGGGTCCATCACACCATTCTCTGTATAAAAAGAAGAGAAGTAGAAACAATCAATACTGTGACATGGACTACATTCACACATGTATAGGCTAATATACATGTGACATGGACTACATTCACACATGTATAGGCTAATATACATGTGACATGGACTACATTCACACATGTATAGGCTAATATACATGTGACATGGACTACATTCACACATGTATAGGCTAATATACATGTGACATGGACTACATTCACACATGTATAGGCTAATATACATGTGACATGGACTACATTCACACATGTATAGGCTAATATGTCCAAACATTCTTCTTTTCAGTTTGTTTTCACCTTTCAAAATTGTATTGATGCATACAAAGGACTCTGACACAAACACACATACACATACACATGTATGTGCACATACAGTGTATGTGTGCTATATATGATGTGTGCATTTTGTGGAAATATGTATGCATTTGATTAAAATGATAATCAAATAAAATAAGTCTTAAAATCAACTTTTATACTAGTAAATTAACTAAGTTTAAGTAATTTAGAATGTTGATTATGGCTTCATTAATCGATCAATTACCCAATTAAAATCGATTTTCATTTTTAAACATGGTCCTAAACCATAAATTCGAATTAATCGAAAAAATAGATTAATCGCCCAGCTCTAGATAGAGGTTTTAGTAGAGGTAGGTTTAAGTAAAATCTCCAAATAAATCAATAAATCCAATGCAAACCAATGCAAATTTGACAATATAAACTTGATGAAACACAAACAGGTAGATATCTTGAGAACCCAATGTAAAATGTTGACACTTGACCTCTCTATTGAAAGGTCAGGGCGAATATAATTGAATGACACCAACCAAGCAATCGCTATTGCACCATACGGCCATCAGATGGCGATAAATAATGTGTGTTCTGATTGAAGGCAATTTATCTATTTCCCCTGAAACCCTCTCTTAGCTACTATACGTTGATTGTAAACACCATGTTTAGTTGTAAAATTGGGCCCAGACACTGGATTACCCGTTTATGGTGGTTTTATGCAATCAAACACATTTTTGAGGACAAAAACAACAAAGGTAAGACATTATTTTTGGCTGTATAAAGAAATAGTTTGTTCTTCATTGTTTTTTGCCTCTAGTTTGGTGAGTTTAAGTCACAGAGTGATATGGTTTGGACTGTATATATATATTGTAGATATGATATTCATGTGATTTGTGTAGATCAAATCACGTGAAATATATTGCTTTTGCTGTGCATGTGCAGTTATGAAATCCATAACTCTTTTTGTTACTTAAGTTAGTTTCGGGTTGGAATTGTCTTTCGTGTAGCTAACACTGGCTTTGATAGACTTGAAGTTTAGAATCTTATCTTTCTAGGGGTGTCTCACACAACTTTCTTTTGTGTTTAAATGCCTTCAAAATGCCCCCAATCTTTGCGATTGGGGGGGGGGGGGCTTTACCCGGAAACTTGGGGATGAATTAAACATTAAATATGGCACCATGTGTCCTTGAGGTAGCTGCACATGTTGCACATTACAGATATGAGGGCCTTTTCGAAGGCTGAAAAACCCCCGGAGCGCCGTCACTGCCTTCATCATGTTTTTCATCGAATGCAAAACAAACTCAGGTTGCGTGCTGCGCCTGCTGCCTGCGTCCGGACACTTGCTGACTTTGGTTGATGTGGATGAGGGATGAAAAGGTTACCGGTTTCACGATAAACCGCGGTTAAATGATTATCACGGTTTAATGATAATTGAATTTGACACGGTAATGATCACCGTCGGGCATTTTACCGCGGTTTATCGTAAAACCGGTAACCGTTTCATCCCTAGTGCAGGCTTAATATTTGTATTTAATATCCCTGCAGTTGTATTTTATCTCTTTTTCCTTGACTGCAGATCCTTTTACCAACAGATCAGATAAATAATCACACTGACGGTAAAACTCCTTCTAATGATCATTATTATCACGCATTTCATTATTATTGTCATCCATCTTCTCAGGAGGTCTCCGTTCAAGGAGCCCGCAGCTCTCCAGGAGCCAGAGGAGGAGCCAGAGGAGGAGTTCATGATCGTGGAGGAGGACCCCCCTGCCAGGATCACCATCCCCAGGAGGAAGAACCCCAGCACCTACAAACAGAAAGGTCCGAAGGCTCAACAAACGAGAAACGACGACAATAACGACAGCCAACCGTCCTCTCCGGACCAGGGGCTGAAGAACGGCCCATCGCAGAAGGCAGAGGCACAGGCCACTGGGCACAGAGGGGAATGCACCAGCTTGGAGGAGGGTATGGCCGTGAACAACAACAACAACAAGAAGAAGGAGAAGAAGGAGAAAGCTGCCATTCCCTCACTGCCTTCACCTAAGAAGAGTGCTGCGAAGAGGGCTAAGTCAAAGGGGACGGAAATCCCAAAGGAAATGGTCGAGCAAGAGCCCTCGCCCTCGAGTGATGTGGTGGACCACGGTGAGGACCATGAGAAGAAGAAGCAGGGTAGGAAGAAGGTGACCAAGGAGAGCATGCCATCTCACAGCAGGCCACAGGTTCAACCCCCACATCACAACAGCCCGAGCCAAGCTGTCAAAATAAAAACGTCTCTAACCGTGGCAAACAAGGAGCAAACTTCTACTTCTGTCCCGACGAGGTCCAAATCTACCAAGGGCCCCCAGCAAGAGGTGGAGGAGAAGAAAAAGAAGACGAAGGCAGGGAAGCCAGTAAACAGGAAGCAGAGGGAAGAGATGCTGTGGGCTGAGCCTCCTCCCAGCAACACTCAGGAGGAGCAGATCCAGCAGAGCATTAACAAGGAGGCAGAACACCTCAGCATGGGTAAGACACTTCAGTATTATCTTTTATTATTTCATCCATTCATTTTCCCAAGGGTTTTCATCCCTAAATCTTCATTGAACTTTCCTTAATGAACTTATACTGTTTATTCTCAATAGAGATTATGACAGTAATGATAATAATAATAACTAGGACTGCAAGCAGTCACACAAGGTATTCACAGCCCACGCACCGCCTATCCCAGCGGCCGCCCTTTTCAAGCGAATCACAGGTGTAGTCATTACTCCTAGACGCAACTATGTCTCCGGCAGGGGAGGGTCTTTGTTATTCACTCACACGCGCACACACACTCGCACACACGCACGAAAGCACGCGCACGCACGCGAGCACACACACTCAGACACGCCTCCGGCCCAGAGGAGCCAGAGGGACCGCCCCCTCTCAAGGCCCCAAAGCAGGACCCCAGAAGGCCCAGACCCGGGGCGGCGGAACCTCTCCTAGGTAAAATCACACAAGATGGAGGACGGAGGAGAAGAACAAGTGTATGTGGACCTCCAACGGCCAGAAGAAAATCATGAATATTTTACTTATGATTTGCTTACTGTTGTACTTCAACTTGCCTAGCTTGTCTCTAAAATGGTTTTGTTGACATGGAGATACATTTAATTGAGCAGATGTCATAAATGTATGGTGGGCAGCATGGTGCATTAGGTCTACGCATGTTGAAATGGTGGGTTTGTATATAGAACCATAGAACTGTATAGAGAAGAGTGCATTTACAACTGAAACACTGAATCATTCTTCATGTGGTCTTTTTACAGCCAAAAGATTAGTTGATGGAACGTACCAGCACATCTCTGCCAGTAACCACACCAGTGGAGCGGCCTCTTTTGAAGGCTCCCCTGAACCGGCTCCAGACGGAGAGACCAGGAGGACCAGCAGGACCAGGAATGCTCCTGGCGAATGGTGGAGGCTCTCCGATGCTCTCCCAGACGGAGACATCCTGCCACCACCACCACCACCGCAGCCTCAGCGCCAGAAAACACGCAAGGGAGGCAGACCGCAGACCAAGCAGAGAGGCAGACCGCAGACCAAGCAGGGAGGCAGACCGCAGACCAAGCAGGGAGGCAGACCGCAGACCAAACAGGGGAAATCCCTCATCCCGCCCACACCGCCAAGGGCCCCCACCACCAACACCAGCGCTGGGTCCAAGCCCTTCAAACGGGGGGAAATGTTTTCAGCCCCCAAAACCATCAAGCGCTCTCTGGCCACGTTCCAGGACATCTTTAGCCAGACGGCGGAGGTCTCTCCTCCGGGCGGCGTTAAGGAGGCCACCCAGGAGGAGGCTGAGGGTGGGGAGAGGAGCCAGAGGAAGAGGCTGCTGCCGTCTCCCCCGGGGAGCTGCTCCGTGGGCGATGCCGCCATCAGGGACTTCCACAACACCTTGGATGCCCTTCACAGCAGCGGGGCCCCGCTGATCATAGAGGCCCCTGCAGACAGCTGCAGCATGAGGCTTAGTTGGCCCTCCAACATCGCACCCCCCCAGCCCAACAAGAGGCTCTCAGCCAGCATGTAAGCAGGGTTCAGACGCAGGGGGGTAGGGGGGGTACCTTCTCTTAAAGGCTCTACCATGACGTGATGGATATTGTCTCAACCACGGAGCTCCCGCTCCAGTGCTCTGATGCATGAGCTCCAGCGGGCTGCTGTTCACTTACCGGCCAGAGGGGCCAGTATTGAGAAGGAATTCCTGATTCTTACCCAGAGTACCCTTAACTGGTGCTGTTGGAGAACCCGTGAATGCTGATGGGTCTGATTTGTTGGTGTGTTTTTGGGCAGGGTGAATGGTTTCCAGAGCGGCCCGTCCTCCCCCATAGACTTGGAGCAGCATGAGGAGGATGAACACACATGTAGGTTTTATTAAGGATATTTATACATTATATGATATACAATCCCTTTTTCTATGCATTTTGTCCTTTATTAGTTGAAAATGTATTTCATTCTCACAGTCCACCGTCTTTCTGTAGGCGTCTGTGAGCAAGATGCCCTAGCCCTACCCGCTCCTTAATGACCTTTGTATTGAGATAATACTCAGTACTGTCTGCTCAATAACTAATATCAACCTGCTATTACACAACCTCATGGTCATCCATCAATTTAACTGATGCATTGTTAAAGTTTCCTAGTGCTGTGCTTCAAGGTTAGCTGGAAACTAAGGGGCCTGTTTCTGTTGCAGCTCTCCAGTCGACCAGAACCCAGTGTTCTTACTGGGTGTCCTTGGGGCTCTACGCTCCCCCTCTGATTCCGATGGTCCTGAAGAGCGAAGATAAGGGCAACCTGGAGGAGTGGCTGTCCCTGCTGTGGCCCGCCCCTGCCCAGGGTGAGGAAAACGCAGATCTACTGACTAACTAGCATCACAACCTACTGCCACCAAGTGCTTTACAATTTAAAACTCATTCGTTGAGTGGTTGCCAGTTGGGACCTCTGTTGCTATGTGTTCACGATAGTGA